>JAYMFT010136638.1:0-12918 GCA_038088735.1 Panulirus argus
GTGGGAAGTATTCTTTCTCCCCTACCCCCAGGGATAATATATATATATATATATATATAGTTTATTCTCGGGTATAATAACAAAGTGGGCGATGATCAAAGGCGAATCTTTAGGATGTAATATACTTTTTTGTGGGACGCCATAAAATATTATGGAAAAGGATATCTGAAGAACCCGCGAGACCTCTAAACCCAACATAACGTTTGAGAGAGAAGTGAAGTGGTTAATATCAGTCACCTGAATGGAAAAAGATTGTTATATTCGGAGTGGTTTTATTTTCTTAGGTTGAAAGTGGGGCAATATAAGAGGTGTAATGAGAAACACCTTTTTCAAGAGATGAATAATTGGGTAAAGGACACATGGAGTAAACTTGCGGTCTGGGTATACAGTGGAGGTGAGGTATATGAACTTGATGGCAGGGTATACCGTGAACGTCAGGTATATAAACTTGGTATCAGAGAATACATTGAAGATGAGGCATACAAATTTGAGGGCTGGGAGTATACAGGGTGTGCTCTATAGACAAATCGGACGACAGGATAAAGCATACTCGTTAAGTAAACTTGAGTGCAGAAATTACAGCGTGTATGAGTTAAACTATAAGCTGAGGAATGAGCGTGTGTGCTGTCCAAGGTCTGGGACGAGTGATGAACTTGTGAGTCAAGCAAATCTGGAGGCCTGGGATTCAAAGCTTTAGTCGAATTTGTTACATTTGCGAGAACCGTCTGTACAGATGCACTGGGCTGTGTTATTGTCAGTCTGCAGTTTCTGTATGATTTCAAGAGCACTGGTTTTGGCTAAGTGTCGAGGGCGAAGACTGTAAGTAATTAGATTCTTGGGTGGATAAGTTGGTGTAGTGACGTCAAAGTGATTCATCTGCCAGGGAGGCAGGAAATGCTGCTGCTTCCTAATTTCGTATAAATCACGTACTCCAAACACTGCCACGTGGTTATGAACGTGGGCATTAAGTTTACACGACAAGATTTCCATTTACTAGCTTGTAAACTACGTTTAGGTCATCACTATTCATTGATGGCACTGCACTTATTAAGTTAGTGGAGAGACAAGAATACAATCTTTAGTCATCAACTACCGTTTACGCAAGACGTGTCAGTCAAACGTTGCAGGAATAGGAAAAGAGAAGCGAGTAATGAAGAGAAAACTAACGAGGCAACTGGCTATTCACGAACGGAAAGCTAGAACGATTCAAAAACGAGGAAACGATTTAGAAATATATGATTAAGAAAAGAATATATCACTCGGACGCGCTCGAGGATGATGGAATCAGCAGACAAAATGGAAATGAAACGCTTTTGTGAACTAGGAGAGTCGAGCGAGTGACTACTTTACGAGACGTCGAATGATACGAGGAGGCAGAATGACAAGTGGCTTATAACGAAGAAGTGATGAAAGCAACCTGAGGAGAACTGATCAGACCATTTCCATTAGGGCGACTGCTTATTCCGCTGCCTCCCTCTGGCGCCCAATCTGATAGCGTCCTCGTCATTTTCACGACGCATTTGGTCCACTTCATCTGATCTCTTTTTTCTTTTTCACCTCGAAGGTAATGGACACCACGCTGAGGGTAATTAGCATGCAACGAGGAGCAACGGAATGTGGGTGGTCTGAGGGATGGGGAAAAGCAGTGAGACGGAGGGATGGGACGGATTTCACAGCAGTGGGATGGGGAGATCTTTACGGAATCAGAAGGAAAAGTAGCGGAAGAGGTTGACTGGAAAAAAATAAATGGACGTCGAAAGATGCAACTGAATCTTTTCCCTCTATGAAGTCTACGGATGAAAAGCTTTTTTTAATCTATATAAATGTGCAGAAAAGGGAGATAATCTCAACACCTATACAGAGATCTGAATATAAACCACAACAGCTTGTGAATATATGGTCGTGACTCACAAAAATACAAGATGTGTGGACGTGTGAAACTACAGGTTAACACTTTGGCAAACTCGCGATTGACGTTTTCAGTCGCTCGGGGATAGAAGCGACCAGAACTTGGCCTTTTAGATTTGTCTTCAACTTCTCTACATCTGTGTCTGTACTTCTCTAACTGTGAAGGTAAACTCTCTGGTCTCGTGAGTGTTTTTTTTTTTCTTTTATCACCGTCTCAAAGTGACAGAGTCGTTGCTTTCGAGCGTAAAAAACGGAACTGAAAAATGATTTCAGGTGATACCTACGCTCTAATCAGCTTTAACGAATATGATGTGGAGAGAGAGAGAGAGAGAGAGAGAGCCAGCCAGCCAGCCAGCCAGTGTGTTTACCCAGCTATCATTCAACTTTGACAGAGGACGTGCTTGTCAACAACAACAACAACGACAACAAGGACAACAAATAAAAAAACTCCTCTCTCTCTCTCTCTCTCTCTCTCTCGTTGGTATTTTCTTTGCCGGAGTCCAGACAGTGTCTGTCAAAAACATCTCTAGCAAAATACCACCAGCATCTTGCACGGGTCTGGATGCCGTCTTCGACACAGACGAGGAAATAAGATCGGAAGCGGGATTTCGGTATTTCAAGTCGTTGGAGCGACTGGTCGTCTGTCTCACTCTACCCTCAACCCAAGGAGCTGGACTCAACGCGCAGTATTTGATTATTCAATTACACACTGAAAAAAAAAAGGGAGGGTAGGGGGGGTGTGGTAATGCAATATAATAAATAAATTTTGCACTGTATGGTACATTATTTTTCACTCTTCCATCAACGGTGGACAATAATAAAAAGAAAAGTCTGGGGAAATTCAGCCGTGCATTACTCGAAAATTCCTCTTGCTCGGAGAGCTGACATCTCTTTTCTCTGTCTTTACATTTTATTACCATCATTCTTTCCCTTGGGGTTTTCTCGCCTCTCTGACTCTCTCTCTCTCTCTCTCTCTCTCTCTCTCTCTCTCCTCTCAAGAGAACTAATGAATATGTCGATACGTGATGATTCTCCCGACCCCGATTGAGACGCCCTCAAAGCCCCTTTGGGGCTACCGTGATTTCTCGCTTCCTTCTGCATGTGTCGCGTCAACCACGAGACCTGACAAGGCTTATGGAAAAGCCTTTCATAGTGTGTGTGTGTGTGTGTGTGTGCGTAATTACAATTTGTGATTACCATTTGTGTTTCGAGGAGAGAGCTTTACACTTGTGCTGCCCCATCTCAACATTTTATATATAATATATATATATATATATATATATATATATATATATATATATATATATACACTAATTGCTAATATGCATGCACAGTTACCCATATGAATGCAAATATTCACAAAAGCAAAGGTGGACATAAACGTGCAGTACAATTAAATACCCCTTGCTTTATTCCACAGCGGAAAATGAACATTCAAAAAAAAATTTTTTGAATCCCAAACAAATTTGATAGAAAAACAACAACAATTCAGTCCCAGATCGGGAAACAACTGTATAAACACGTAAAATGTTTCCCCTCCTACTCTGAGCCAAGCTGTATAATGATGCCAATGAATTAATTCGTGTCTCTTTCCAATATATAATTCTGCCAGTCTCCTGTTGTACACTTAAAGCATAACGTTATGTATATGTAAGAAAATAAAAGAGAGGTGGGGAAAAGGTAAGGCAATATGAATGTGTTATGCCCTTTCATGAGATCACATCATGTGATATTTTCGTACAGTAAAGTTTATCAAATGAATTTAGCGTAAGGTTTAGAGGCACTGATGTACATGTCCTGAGAACATGACGGAACATTGTATAAAGCGAACAGCTCTGTGTATATATATATATATATATATATATATATATATATATATATATACAAAAGAATTGAAGAGGTCTATAAAAAGAGAAGCATCAGAAGATTATACATAAATCAGGTTCTGTGATGAATTGTGTGATGGCTACGCCTAAAAGATAGTGAAAACAATGAAGAAAATAAATATGGAAAAAAAAGAACTTTTCTGAACGGGAAAACGAATGAAGATACGAAGAATGAAGAGATCGGAAGCTCCTGAATCATGCACAACTGGTGAATGGTTTAAGTAAAGGTCTTGAAGCGTTTATAGGAGTCTTGTGTCTGGGTCGTCTATTTTTAGATTAATAAAAGGAAAACGTCAGGATTTACGAAGCATTTGCAGGTGGTATTATACGTTTCGAGAGCCCATAAAACGGAGCAAAAATAGGGACACTGAGGAATCTCCTGGAACCTACAAAAATATGGAAAAACTGAAACAAAATTGAAAAGTAATATTCGATGATTAGGGTAAAAAAAAAAAAAGGGGGGGGGGGAGCTGTGTCAATCATCTGTGTGGAGGAAAATGAAATAAGAAAAAAAATTGCATACATGTGTGGTAACATTATTAATGGCGAGAAGTGACAACACAGCGGGTGAAATGTGAAAGCCATTTCAGTGGATGACAGAAAAAACTGGGCAAAGGATGGATGTAAAGGGTAAACCTAAGTATGTTCAGGAATCAAAGTGAACTCGAGGTGTGTATACTTGATGGCAGGGGATACACAATATGTGTGCGTGTTGCATAAACAGGGACAGAAGATCGCGTGTGTTTCTTGGGCAAACTTTTGAGTCTGAGATGACAGTATGTTTGAGGTAAACTTGAGTCCAGACATTACAGCGTGTGTTAGGTACACTTGAGGTAAGGTAACCAGGGTGTGCACGATATGGAACGTCGAGGACTAAGTGGTATACAGTCTGTTATACAAGTCTTGGGGTTCGAGGGAATGAAAGATTCTTCTGTCACAATCATCAGTTACATTTGGCTCAACGTTAAGAATGTGAGTACTAAGTATAGACAGATAAAGAGATAGTTTACTGACCACAGATTTTGAAATATACAGTTCACAAAACAAGCAAGCATGCAATCGTCCAAATTAGGATACTCCTAACCTTCACAACATTAAAATATATTCACTCGTATAACTCACAGAGCAAATTCAAGCAAAGAACACATCACAGACAATTAAATTTCTAAATAACTTTTAAAATAGTAGTCTTCAAAATACTTTCAACGCCTTTGCATACACAAAGCAAACTCCGTTAGCTCTCGATGAGCTACGCTACAAACTGTAGTATAGTCAGTCATCTCCAATAACAATTTCTCCAGATGACACATTACAGAGCACGAATCTGACTCTACTAGCTTGCAACTCACGTTTAGAATATTACCATTTTCTGATAGCACAGGACTTCACGGGTCAGTGAAGAGAGAATCATACTCTCTGTATACCTATTAACTAACGTTTGGCAAGACAAGTTGAACAAATGTTGTTATGGAGAAAGAAAACGCGAATGTAATATTGAAGAGACATGTAACAAGATGTAACAAGTAAAGTGAGTACTCATGACATGTCAGAAGAAAAGTTAGGACTGATTAAAAACGAGAGAACGCTCGAAATATAATGCAAAAGAATGACATTTACATATGCTTCAAGATAATTACGCTACTTATAACTTGGAAATGAACGCGTTTGAGAATAAGGGAAGTCAATAGTGACTTTTACGAGATGGAGAATAATATGAGGAGATAGAGTGGATAATGGAGATAACCTTGGGATATAAATGTTACACCATGCAATACTCGGCAAGCTTCTGCATCACATGATTACTGTGTGGCCGTTGGCAACTCAAGGGTGGGCCACTTTGATAACTGTTTCTTTCCCTACACCTCGTAGCTTTGGAACTCTCTACCCTCTCATGTCTTTCCCAATAACTATGACCTGGCACATTTCAAAAGAGAGATTTTTCACTCCCTCCAAAATTTGTAAGTACTCTCCCTTGTCTCTTTTTATTCCCTCTCATTAACCTCTTATATTTCAATCGAGGTCCAGCCTTGTTGTGAACCTTTGCCCGTGTCTGGAGCCTCCAACGTAAAACAAAGAATATAATCAGACTAATTTCATCGTCGAGGAAGGCTTGTTTCGCTGCCTCACGCACCCAACATGATTATGTCCTCATCATTTTCATCAGGTATTTGGTCCAGTTCATCTGATCTTTTTTTTCCCCCCCCTCAAAGCTAATGGACACCACACTGAGAGTAATTAGCATGCATGAAGAGCAACGGAATGTGGTTTGAAGGATGGGAAGGAATACGACACAGGGATGAGAAACAGTACGGCAGAGAGATGCGAATGACTGAGGGATGAGAAATATGGGAAAGATTAAGAGAAGGTGGAGTTGAGTGAGGATTAACTGAGAAAGCCAAAAGTCATGATATTAAAATGAAGGAAAAAATATAGAATGGAAAAGGTTGATTAACTTGACGAATCCTGAAAGATTTAACTGCATATGACTGCTACCAATGAATGACAGGACAGTCGCACTAAACAGAACATGTGCACTTGGTTAAGTTTAATCGAATCAGTGTCACACAAATTCTAGATCTGCCAAAGTATATAGCGTTGATGAGATGGCCTTCACTAGGGCATCCAGTTGCCCCTGCCGTCTCAGATAACGTAAAGAAAGTGCAATGGAGGACTGGCAAGAGGCAGATGTCACTCTTAAGTCCAATGAAATATGGACTGATTGGCCGTCCATTGAGATCACATTTCCTTTCTTGGAGAAGGCGATGGAATCTACAGACCGAGATGAGAACTCGTATCCCTCCAGGGAAAAGAAACTGATAATGACGCATAAATTCTGCAGCAACAAACCTGGTCTCAAAAAAACCTAAAGAAATAATCCACTTGAAGATGAAAATCTTTTTTTCATATATAAAACGACAGGGATGGGAAAAAATAATACCCGAGGTCATTTATTCGGAACTCGTTTTTAATAACGTTCCGCCGGCAAGTCTACACCGTAAGAGCATAAAATATCCCCGCGTTGATATTGAAATTTACGGCGGAAAAATGAATACGTTGTAAGTGCAAGGAAATGGCGATCGCTGAAGAATATATATATTCGCTTTCATAAAAGCAACTGGTGGCGTAGCACAAGACTCAGTTCTTGGACCAATTATCTTTTTCAAGATGATGATTTTAACTGATCTAGATTTTTAATGTGAAAGTCGCGCTTCAAAACATGGTGACAAACCATGAAAGCAATTGGGTCAGCATGCGAGAGTGATTGTACAATTGTCTAGAAGCATCTGAAATGAAATTCAAATCGCATAATGTGATGAAAGTCCTGGAAATGAAAATACGAGAAATTACAGAGATTTTGGACTCATCGTAATCTTTAAGAGCTGCTGCATTTCTGTAGGCAAATTGCTAACGAATCGGAAATAGGGAAATGATGACTCCTTTGGAGTCAGGAACAGACGAAAAAAAACGACCTCATTCGCTCACTGTCAAGTGTAATGCACTGAAACTACAGCTCCCTATCCACATCTAGGCCCCAGAAACCTTTCCATGGTTTACCCGGGACGCTTGACTTGCCCTGGTTCAGTCTACTAACAGCAAGTCGATCCCTAAATACCATATCGTTCCAATTCATTCCATCCCTCGCATGCCTTTCACCCTCCTGCATGTTCAGACCCCGATCGCTCAAAATCGTTTTCACTCCATCCTTCCACCTCTAATTTGGTCTTCTGCTTCTTCCAGTTCCCTTCACTGCTGACTATATCTCCTTTTTGCTAACCTTTCCTCACTCATCATCTCCATATATATATATATATATATATATATATATATATATATATATATATATAAAACAGCATCGATACAGACACTATTCAACATTCAATTTCCTGTACTTATCGGTTCCTGATTTCTGATACATAAATTGGCTTTCCTTAAGCTTTCCTTTACGATTCACTTTCCCTCGAGAGTCCTCGTAACCTTGGCTCAACAGATCCTTATCAGTTGCAAAGGCTCCCTCAAAAGGCTTTCCTTTCAAGACTAGCCACTCGGTCGGTTCCTCCGGCATTCCCTTCAATCCCAACCGACCTCGACTCAACAACAACTTTACAATTTTCAATCTTTTCCCCCCCAACGACTCCCTCTCTCTCTCTCTCTCTCTCTCTCTCTCTCTCTCTCCCCGAGAAATCTTTTTCTCTCTCTCTCTCTCTTTTTCTTCAAATCCTCTTCTTGGAAAGCCATCTCTCCTAATCCCCCTTCCTCGTAAAAGGACGCCATTTGGACTCGTCGCCCCTCTCCCCTAGTGCTGGCGACTGAACATTACGAGGGCGGAGCAGCAGCGTTCCCCCCTACCTCCGCTCTCCTCGTCCCTCGAACCGAAACAGCGGAATATTTACACTGGCGACGACGGAGTGGCAGGAGGAGGAGGAGGAGGAGGAGGCGGACGACTGCACGCTGCAGTTTCCTTTCAAATATTGATTTTAATTCAGTTCCACAGACTCTCCCCGCCATGCCCACGATACAAGCACGTTAACTAATAAGGGCATAGAAACTTAAAGCATAAAAGGAGAAAAAGGGAAGGAAATATAATAAATGATGAGAATAAAGAATATTAAAGCGAAAGAGAAGAAGGGAAAAAAGATTAGGACGGTAGATGTAAAGACGCAAAAGATTTAGAAGCAAATACGAGTTAAAAACGAAGAGTCCTCGACACAGTTTCTCTCTCTCTCTCTCTGGCGTGTCCCAGCAATGAGATCTCTGCCCAGGAAATAGGATGAGGATGTGAAGATATAAAGCACAACAGAGCTGAGGACGCCTTCGCGCGACTATTTCTAGCCACACCGCGCGTGGTATTCTTCCTCCTCGCCCTCGGGTGGAGGATACCCGTTTTCTTGACAAGAACTCGAGGCTTGAGACGAGGCCTGGAGGTCACGGGTATATACATACATACTGGCATGGCAGAGGCAACACAAGGATATACCAATCAATCACCTCTGGACACATCCATCTGCTTCGCATCGTACAGAAAAGTTGGTCAAGTTCTAAGAAAAATAAGGGCAATAATAGAAAATCTTTGGACACTCCTTATTTTTTTCCTTACAAAAAAAACAAATTCCGTCATAAGACGTGAACTCGCTGGGCGTCACTGGAGGTCAATAGCGTGTGCCCAGCCTGAAGCGTACTGGGAAAAGGCCGCCCGAGCTGGGATATCCACAATAAGACCAGGCCGCTTCGCTTCCCCGCCACTGCAGTTGTACAGGTGGGCAAGAGGAATGCTGTTAATTAAACCGTCCGTAAAACTTGATATTAGCGTCAACTGCAAAGGGGAAATTACAATTTGCAGATTGAATTTAATTGGGTGTTGCGCGCTTGTGCGTGTGTGTGTGTGTGTGTGTGTGTGTGTGTGTGTTGTGTGTTGTGTGTGTGTGTGTGTGTGTGTGTGTGTGTGTTCCAGTACCAGGTGTGAACTGGCTGCTCCCCTGGAGTTGAGGGAGAGTCATTTTGAAGAGCTAAAGGGAAGAGGTGGGGGGGAAAGGGAGAGGAACATGACAGCCCTCCTTACCTTGGCAAATATGGATCAACCGAGACATCCTCAGAGGAGAATCTGGAACGCGCGTCGTCTTTAAATCTAAAATTAGACTTTGCTTTTAAGAAGTCTGGAAAGAAGCTCTGGAAGTAACTGAGCTTTTGTATCCCATGTTCTTTCTTCCGGAAAAATTACCTACTGGCGTTACAGTCACATAATATCTGTAAGTGGATCTGCTGTAATGACTAGGTACATTCACAAGGTAGGTCTAAGGACAGTGGAGGACAAGGTACCTACAAAGAAATTCTCTGGCAGCTCAAACGTAAGGAGAATACTTACATACTTACGAGTACTTACGAGGAGATTTTTTTTCCCAAAAGACAGGGCTAAGGCTAGGGCTAGCGCGTAGCACTCACCGCAGGAAAAAAAGTAGGATTACGAAGAACGAGTCGTGTCAGCTAAGCTTTGTCATTCATCACGCGTGAGATGAAGAAACTTGCATGACTGTGGGCTAAAAAAAAAAAAAAGCCTGCTAGCAGCCTCTCTCTCTCTCTCTCTCTCTGTGTGTGTGTGTGTGTGTGTGTGTGTGTGTGTGTGTGTTTGGGCGAGACAGAAAAAAAAAAGGATGCTACCTGGGCCAAAGGAGTGAAGTCTGAGAGCAACTGAAGTGCTGGCTCGTTGCGCAACGGTTACCAACACCTCCCAATACCCAGGCGGAGTCTGGTACCAATCATATACACCTCCCTGGTCGATGGCTGCTTCCTGTGCCATGTATCGTGGGCGACGCTAATGACCTCTCTCCACGAAAACGATGAAATTCGTCGATGTTCTTCTCTTCTCTATGGTGTATAGCGCCCTTATCGTCCCTTGAAAATACTCACTTTTACACCTCTGTCTCTTCCTATCTCCCTGTACCTCTACCTGCCTGACGCCACCATCTGTTCTCTTGTTTTCACCATAGCTTTCACTTCTAACATGAAACATTATCTTATTCTCTGAAAATTTCATCGCTAGCCCGGCTCACTATTTCTCGTATGCCCTCTTTGTCAGCCCTTCATCACGGGCCTTACTGCCGTTTTCTCTTGTACTTATCCGAATCACTCGCACTCCTTCTCTGCAGATACCCGCCTTTAGTATCTTCATTCTCAACGGAGACACATCCGCGCCTCGCCCCTCGCAACCCTTTCTCATAGTCCACGTCCAATCTTCGGCATCCCACATGAGGAAGCAGTCTTTCCTTAATTTCCCCTCCTCTTCCACCACCACTAATTTCCCTCCCTAATTGCGAGGATCTTTTTTGTTGTGTGTGTGTCATTGTGAAGGTGTTGAGTGTGTCTGTGGCCGCTAGAGAGGGACAAGAAGAGCTGACGCGGGCGCTGGGGAAGGACTTGTATATCACGGACCCCGTGGGACACTAATTTCATTTACTCTCATCCTAATAACTATCTTCACTCTCTCTCTCTCTCTCTCTCTCTCTCTCTCTCTCTCTCTCTCTCTTGGTATCTCTGCTGCACACAGGGCTGCTATTCTGAGCTCGCTCATTCACACGGCTTCCTTCAGATGTATATATTGTTATCATTTTCTCCTTTCCTCAAACGACGACAGAAATATTTCATACTGAGCTTTACCAAGAAGTGGACGAGGCATTCCACCTGCCACCCTTCTCAGGCACGTTCACTTCAAGCAGCCTCTCATTTGGACTCTTGTTAAGAAAGGACATCAACCATTAACTCCCGTTTGGGCCCCCAACCCAATCTATAAACGTATACTTACGTATACACCTTCAATTTGAACCAGGCTTTCCCAGTCACCATTCCCTCTTGCAGCGCACAATTCGACGAGCTTCTTCCCCAGTTCTGTGTACATCAGAGACTTCATGGCTGTCCACTCTAACCGTACATACGGTTGGAACATCATCGACTCTTGCACTCAGATCCCTTCGCGAAGAGATTGCATCAATATTGCCAAAAGTACTCGTACACACACCAAAAACAAAAAAAAAATCCCACTTTCTGAAGCACACATACCACAAATCACCTCGTCTCTTAATCTTATAAGAGTACATTCGTACATGTACTGTGTGTGTGTGTGTGTGTGTGTGTGTCCAGGCCGCGGCAACAGAGTGCTAAGCCTCTGGGATCAATCATCCATCTCCTTTGGTTTTGTCTGTCATGTCCCTTGTCACGCTGGCCGTCCCTAGACACGTAATCTCCCACTCCAGATCTAATTAGTACAACAGGAAGGTAATCAACGAACCATCATTAAGATAATCACGGAATGTAATCAACGAACCATCATTAACATAATCACGGAAGGTAATCAACGAACCATCATTAACATAATCACTCAATCTATAACTCATCTAAACCTAAGTGCTTCAAGAAACACTAAAATCACCCATTGTGACATAATTTACACCCCTCGAGTAAAACCTGTAAATTGCTCAACATTTAAGGTGTAAAAAAAAAAGGTGAGTAAATTGCTGGCTATTTACAAAGGACTGAAAAATGGATGCTAAAGAGGTGGGGTTTCAATAGCTTCCACTCCTGGGCAAAGTGGAACGTGATGCGACACTTGCTTTGGCACTTGGAGTTCAAGAAAATGGCTAATTGGCCAATTAGAGGTCCGCAGGGGTATAAACTGACAAGTGTAAACAGTTTGTAATGTGTTCCAACTACACAAAAGCTGTCAAACCCATTTTAGAAGCTTAAGCATAAAGTTGTTAAACCCAATTCTGAGCTTCAACATCAAGTTGTTAAACCCATTTTAGATGCTTCAGCATCTGGCTGTTAAACCCAATGTTGTTAAACCCATTCTAAAACTTAAAGCTTTTCAATCTATTCCAAAAGCTTCAACTTAAAGAGTTGTTAAACCCATTTGAAAACATTCAACTTAAAGCTGCTACATTTATTCTAAAAACTTCGATATAATATTTCACTAATTGAATAAAAATATAACCTTAGCTCTATCTCTATCAATCTTCGGAAATCAAAGGAAGTGGAAGAAGTGAACAGTAAGAGGAAGAAGAATATAGGAAGTGGAACGAGAGAACAGGCAGTGGAAGGGGTGCACAGAAAGTAGGAGTAATGAACAGGAAGTGGAAGGGGAGAGTCGGGGTTTTGCGTGGTGACTGATTCACCCTTCCTGCAGCGTTCCGGAACAGGTAATGAGGACCGGGATTGCTCAGCCGGCCTGTGGCTGGACCAAATGTTATGATAATGTAATCTGGCGGACGGCGCTGTGTGCTGGGGAGGAGGCGAGAGAGTTGAGTTTACGGGCCCAACAACCAACCAACCAACCAACCAACCCCTCCCTCCAGCGCTATTTCTGGTCTTCCTGTTGTCGGCGAACTGTTGCCATGTGACCTAACAGTTCTCGCCCTCTGATCACGGGCTGAAAAGGGAACTTTAACATTTCATCATCTTGAGATTGGGATGATGTCTTGCCCTGAGTGTTGCAAAAGAGCAGCTTGTCAGTGGGTGAGCGTTCTGACCCCTCTAACTATCGTCCTGTTGCTCTGACATCCACCATTTCCAAAGTCTTTGAATCCCTCCTCAACTGCCATATCCTTAAACACCTCGAAAATCACAATCTTCTCTCTGA
>JAYMFT010136649.1:0-12917 GCA_038088735.1 Panulirus argus
TGGGTAGAAATTGGGTCTTGGAGGCATTAAACTTAACAAGATTTTGTGTACCCCACTGAGATATCCTGTCCAAGTCCAAGTTTATTGTGAAAGCTGTGTCAAGGCGAGATGCAGATCAAATGAGAGAAGAAAGAGCAGAATTGAAAGATGTGGATGAATGCAGTGTTGAGTCATCAATGTATGAGTGCATTGGATTATTTGTGGAAGAGAGGAACTCATTGAAAAAAAAAAAGGAGAAAAAGTGAAGGGGAAGGGACAGACCCGTGAGGGACACTCCTGTTGATGGAGAAAAGGGGGGAAGCTGATCCATCAACAACCACAGATATAGATCAGTTGGAGAGGACGCTAGATATTGCTACGGAATTGTGTATTTCAGCGTGTATTGTATTATATTATATCTACAGGTCTCATGTTGTTAAGCAAGTACATGTCCAGTTTAAGTGTGGGTGCAGTCATGCATGAAGTGGTGATATGTAATGAGAATGTGCTGAGTGAGTCATCCCAGAAGAATTATGTAATAGTATGCGTTAGGCCTTAGGCCAGGACAGCAGGTGCAAAAATGAATCATGCCGGAAGCATGGTGTCTAATGCAATACTTGTCTTATGTCATGTTATGGGTGACCACTGACCAATCACAGTTGAGATGGATGACGTCAGCATCTCATTTCCATGTTTGTTGCTATTAACCAATCAGAATTGATCCTGTATAGTTACCTCTTCCAATAAATACCCTGAAGATTGTTGTGTGAATGATTCTTTCAGAGCTTACAGCTGAGATGTGTTGTGTAATTTTCTCTTGCCCCATAGTAACCACTGAAATGGCCTGCATTTATTTGCTATATCTAACCATCCACAGTTAGAGAGGAACAGGATTATCATTATTATCATTATCATTATCATGCTTGTGTAAAGGAAGAGATTTTCTTGGTTTGAAAACTTATTTGGATTGTTGTAATGTAGCTTTTTGTGCCCTGTAAATAATTATTACTTTTTGTATTTGTTACTTTTAATTTAAATAACTTTCATTCCTGGTGTTTACTTTAAATCCCTTAACTTTAGTGTAACGTTAACTGTGGTACATAACAACAAATTGGCGACCTTGTGCCAGGATTCTACTTATCTATGAAGTCTCTTCCTCGATTAGTTAATCTTAGTTAACTTATCTACAACGTCTCTTCCTCAATTAGTTAATCTTAGTTAATCATGTCACTGGTCAGTGATGCTGACATGGATAACTTTTGTCAGTCTGGGCCTTCTCCAAGTGTCATTAAATCTTTAACAGTTTATGAGTTGAAGCTTGTTGCAGACAGATTAGGGTTGGAGTATGACCGGAGTGCTTGTAGGATAGAGTTGGAGGCTTCGGTAATCAAAGAGCTAGTTGGTGGAGAGTTAGGAGGTAATATGCCTGTGGTTGGAGAAAAGGGAGGTGAACCTGATGTTGAAAAAGTCTTGACGATACCATTCTACCATCAAAGTCAGCAGAAGTTTTAGCCCAAGCCCAACTCCCTAGTGGTTTTAATCTTAACCATGAATACTTGCAGTTCCAACTAGAAATTACTAGACTTAATACTCAGACTGAACAGACTAAACTTAACGCACAGGCACTGATTGAACAGACTAAACTTAACACACAGGCACAGACTGAACAGACCAAACTTAATGCAAAGACACAGACTGAACAGACTAAACTTAAGGCACAGGCACAGGAGGAAAAGACCGAACAAGCTAGGATTAATGCACAAATGGAAGAAACTAAGCTTGAACACACCAAGCTAACTTTCGAGCAAGAGAGACTGCAACAGGTCGAGTCAAAGCCAATATCAGAGTTTGATTTTATGGAACAAGTGAGATTTGTACCAAAGTTCTGTGATGATGACGTAACTAAATTTTTCTGTATGTTTGAAGATGTGGCCAATTATCTCTCTTGGCCCAAGAAGTTTTGGTCAATTTTGCTACAAACTGTTCTTAGTGGTAAGGCTCAGAGTGCATGCGCAGCATTGTCAAGTGACCAGTGTACTGATTATGAAGTGGTAAAGGATGTTATGCTGAAAGTTTATGAATCAACACCAAAAGGGTACAGACGCAAGTTTAGAAATAGGCATAGGAACCCTGACCAGACCTATGCAGAATATTTTTGTGAAAAGGGCTTTGTTCCTTCAGGAACATAATTTAGAGATTCACCGTGTTGCAGGCAAAAATAGTACAGTAGCAGATTGTTTAACCCGCTCTTAAATTAAGAAAATTTCTCTTCAAGGAATTTTCTCCTTTAAAGGGGGAGGTGTTACGGAATTGTGTATTTCAGTGTGTATTGTATTATCTTATATTGTACAAGTCTCATATTGCTAAGCAAGTATATATCCAGTTTAGGTGCAGGTGCAGTCATGCGTGAAGTGGTGTTATGTAATGAGCAAGTGCTGAATGAGCCATCCCAGAAGTATTATGTAATAGTATGCATTAGACCTTAGGCTAGGGCAGTAGGTGCAAAGATGAGTCATGCCAAAAGTGTGGTGTCTTATGAAATACTTGGCTTATGTCATGCTAGGGGAGACCTTTGACCAATCACAGTCACGATGTGGGCCTGCCCAGGTGACATCAACATCTCATTTCCATATTTGTTGCTATTAACCAATCAGAACTGACCCTGTACAGTTACCTTCTCCAATAAATACCCTAAAGATTGTTGTGTGAATGACTCTTTCAGAGCTGACAGCAGAGATAAGTTGTGTTGTGTAATTTTCTCTTGCCCTGTAGTAACCACTGAACTGCCCTGCATTTATATGTTATATCTTACCACCCATAGTTAGAGAGGAATAGGATTATTATTATCATTATCATTATTGTGCTTGTGGAAAGGAAGAGATTTTCTTGCTTTGAATACTTATTTGGATTGTGATAGTGTAACTTTTTGCTCCCTGTAAATAATGATTATTTTTTGTATTTGTTACTTTTAAAGTAAATAGCTTTTATTCCTAGTGTTCTCTTTAAATCTCTTAACTATAGCGTAGCGTTAACCTAGGTGCATAACATTATCAAGGAGCAAAGTGAGGGAGGGAAGCCATAACAAGAGAGCTTTGAGATGAGACCCCAATGCCACACCCTTCCAAAAGCCTTAGATATGTCAAGGGCAACTACAAATGACTCAAAATCTTTCTGGGATGATGACCAGACATTAGTAATGAAGGAAAGAATATCACCAGTGGATTTTGCCTTATGGAAGCCAGACTGGTGATCAGAGAGAAGACAGTGATTTGAGAGAAGACTGTGATTTTTGAGGTGTTTAAGGATATAGGAGTTGATGAGGGATTCAAAGACTTTGGAAATGGTAGATGTCAAAGCAACTGGACGATAGTTAGAGGGGTCAGAATGGTCACCCTTCTAAGGGATGGGATGTATCAAAGCATGTTTCCAAGGAGAAGGAAAAGTTTTGGTTTTTAAACGAAACCGAACAGATGAGCAAGCACAGGTGCAAGTTCAGGGGCACACTCTTTCAGTATATGGGGATGGATGCCATCAGGCCCATAAGTCTTGCTTGTGTCCATAGAAAGAAGTGCTTTTTGGACAGTCTGAAAAGAGATTACAGGATGAATCATAGGATAAGTAAGAGGAGTGTCAGGGGGTGAGGGAATGTTAGAGTCATCCAAGATGGAGTTAGAGGAGAAATGGTAACCAAAGAGAGTTGCTTTGTCAACAGGACGGACACCTACATTACTGTCAGGAAAGAAAGTGAGGGAAAGGTAGAGCGACAGAAGTTGTTAGAGACACCCTTAGCCAAAGACCGGAAAGACCTATCTGTGGGTGACAAGGAGAGGTTATCGCACTTCCTTTGCATAAAGGAATATTGCGCCTCATGGATAACTTGCTTGCAGCGATTATGGGCACTTACAAAAGCTGAATGGGAGTCAGAGGTAGGAGAGTTTTTCAAGCCCGATATGCCTGATCCCTTGCCTGAATGGCCTCAGAACAGGAATGGTTGAACAATAGATTGGATGAAGGAGTAGTCTTGGAGGAAGAGGGGATAAATGCTTCCATTCCTGCAAGAATAACCTCTGTTATGCGTTTGGCAGAGACAGAAGCATCACCACATAAGAGACAGTAATTTACCCAGGGAAAGTCAGAAAAGAAGTTACATAAGTTACTGCAGTCAGCTTTGTTCAGATGCATCAGTTCCCTAATTACTGTACCACTGTGGCATCCATCGGGACGTCAGACATGGGTTATTCGGTGTACAGTTGACGCACCTGATAGGGAGACAAGGTGAACTAACATCTCGATGCATACCACCAGTACGTCGACAGCTGTTGGGATTCAAATAACCTGCGAAGCGTTGAAACTCGAACGAACCTCGTAATTACAGGATGGTTGTTACCTACCATTTATGGAACCATACGGTAATCACATCAGCTATTGATGTAGATATGCCGTATCATGCTACGTATGATTACCCCAACATACGATAAGGACATCTTGGCCAGGGGGTACAGGCCGACCGTACGATAGGTACCATGACGCAGTGATCGGTGTAACAGGGGAATAGGGTTGATGTTTTCGCCAGGTGGCCTGGGCTCCGTACGCTACCATAGCACGCTCATGCAACATCACCAACTCTCACTGTTGGTCGCTAGATTACTGACACTTAGGCGCTACACGTTGGTCAACATGATACTGTCCAAAATATACCTGGACAGATGTTTTATGTCTACAGTTTATCAATGTCACAGCGAAGTTATGTCTGGGAATTTGCCTGTTTCCGTGTTACTGTACTTTGTTCGACATATTTACACAAATCGCGCAGTTTATAACTCAGCTGCTGCAAAGCTATGGATAATGCCTTTATCTATTTAATTACGGATATCCGGACTGCGTGGCATAGTTACTTGTGATTAGTCTCTTGATATTCTATCTATAGTCAAGATTTGTCGATATAATTTTAAATCACCCAGTATATATAACATGAATGAGATGGCTTGATTAGGGCATTCAGTTGACCGTACCGTCTCTTATTACATGACAGAAAAAAGAGGTATACGTGATTTTGTAATAAATAGTATTAATTTACCATAAGTGAAATAAAAACCAAAATAATTGCTTTTAGTACAAAGTTATCAAATGTAAATACTTGTTGTTGGGCATAGAGCAAAAGTTACCTCATATATGCATTTTGAGGCGATGATATTCCTATAGTAAGTCCGGACAGCTAGCACAGGTCCATGAGCATAATGCTAAACGAAGGTCTGAAGATCTAAATTAAAATCGAGAGATCGGTTCCAAAGACTACTCCATCCTCATCATCGCTTGTTTACATCATACCCACGTGCGTGGTGTCAAGACGACAGTAAGAGAGAAAAACAAAACTGCGAAAATACTCCTCTTCTTCTTCTTCTTCTTCTTCTTCTTCTTCTTCTTCTTCTTCTTCTTTTTCTTCTTCTTCTTCTACTTCTTCTTCTTCCTCCTTCTTCTTCTCTTCTTTTTCTTCTTCTTCTTCTTCTTCTTCCTACTTCCCCTTCTTCTTCTTCCTCTTCTTCAAAATTGTAATGGTCCCTCGCCACGGCTCAGACCAATCAACTGTCAGTACTAGTACACTAGTGCATCGTTTTCTAAGTTAGCTGAAGGTTTGATTTAGGAAAACTGATATATCCACACTTCCACAGAATATTTCGACACTTCGCACGAATATGTCTATTTAAGTCACGGAGAAGCAACAGCAACAATACCCTATGTGCTGCAAGTTGCAAGACACCCAGAAAAAGAATGTATTAAAACAGTCATTAAAATGGAAATAGACGTAAGCGAGAAATGTCAAAAAATATCGATTTTACAAGAGAAGAGGATACACTGGGTGTGGTTTACCACGGATACAGAACTGCTTTCAATAGTCGGTCTTACATCTTTTCATTCATATCTTGTATTTAATCGCATCGTCAGCATGTGTGAATTAATCTGTGGCCATAGACGGTAGCTGTATGTGATTTTCAGAATTATACAAGATTTAACAAGTCAGATTTATGCATTACGTTGTAAAAAGATGGTTGCATTTATCGTATTCACATGGAGATAAATAATGACGAGAAAACATTAATACCTAAATACAATAAATCGAAGCGGAGGGAAGATGTCAGGCTGAATTTTGAAAACAGTTCTATTCATGGCAACCACACTCCTTTTACCCCCGACCCACTCCTTGTCCATGTACGTTTTTAGCATTTCATCCTTACATATAACTGCAGTTCTTATGTTCATATCTTAATTCATTGTAAGGCACGGTAGTCTTCCATCAAAATATAATCTGAAATTTCCAGAGCAGAACAAGTTTCATTAAAGAATCAGTGTTTCCAAAGACGATGATCATTTTTCTGTAACTTAATAAAGAATATCGTTCTAATCCGTGACCTAACTGGTTTTCACTTATGCCACTGCTCTTTGCACTATAAATGTTTATCGTATAAGAGGCCCGAAGTACGACAGTCAGTCACTTTCAGTCACTAGCATACATAGGCAGATCGTTTTCAAGACAATACAGACATCTACTACCTAAGCAGATCCTTTTCATGACACTACAAATATCCAGTACCAACGCGAGTCAGTAAAAGGTAACTCATATTCAACAAAAGACTTGAACAAGGTATGTACATAACAGTTCTCAGCATCACAGTGATTATGCTGGGGGATTGATTATAATCTTAATATCTTGCAGTCTCATCTTGGAGGGTTGGATTTCATGAAACAAATATCTGACCACATTTTCCTTTATCTGTGATGTTCGGTATACCTAAAAGGCCAAATTATCCTGTATTTTATAGCAGCTGGAATATAACAATTCTGTTTTGTGACTGGTACTGTCTTTGGATACACTGCTTGATATCTAGTAAGTAAGTGCATTTTCCGATCAGCATCAGTGATGACTAGCTAGCCCAGGGTTCCTGTGTTTGATACACTCTGGTAAAAGGCTACTGTGGAATAGGTGGCCTAATGTAAATGATATGTAATATTCCATTACAAAAAAGGTAATCAATACACTGTCCTCTCCATATAACCTTCTAAATGATGCAGCTGAGACACTATCTCCTGTATGGTACATCTCAGCCACAGGCAGGCCAGCTTCCGCCATATAGTTTAACGTTCTTGCTACCTCTTGTTTCTTACTCCAAAATAAGAAACGATTGTTTCTTTACCGTTCAGCTTGTAGCAGTAATTTGGCATGGAACAGACTCGCTAAATGTAACATACTTCTCAAAGTATCAAAAAATTCCTTTTTGATGCTGTTACCACTGCATAAACCTTTTTTCCTTGGCTTGAACTTTAACTTATACGTTACTCCGTTCAGAATCAACTACCAATTCAAAAGGGCTTTAAGCAAGTTATCTCAAATATCGTGAAGGAAATAGACCTCTGGGTGTTAAGTATTGCGTCATCTGTTCATCTAGATATCATGTTTATTACTTCTATTCTCTGACATTGTCAAAGATGATTCGTTTCCATTTCTTTGCTGAATATCTAACCAGAAAGTTTAGAAGAATTCACAACGAATTCCGTTTATACCCAGAGATAATCTTATTTCTCATGGAGGTTTCTCCGCTGATTATAGCGTTTTACTAGTGCTGTCATCCTCAGATAATCATTCACTGAACTAATCTAAAGGCAGATCATTTCATTCTTGAGTACAGTTTTCAGAATAGGTGTTTACTTAAAAATCTGTCGGGTTACTTATCCTTTGCATAACGTCTTCACTTGAAAAAAAAGTAATACAATAGGTCGCAAACGGCAACAAACCATTGGGTCATCTCGAGGCTGTTTTCTAATAGTAAAAGAGATCGGAAACAGAATAGAATTTTTTTTCTAGACTGTAAGTCAAAAGCCCTGAGTATGAAGCCTAGAATTTTCTTTTCTTTCTATTGCCTCAGAGATCATTACACATAAATATTTTTCCTCATTTGAGATTTCCAGGACAAGAAAACTAATAATGTAGTATTTCTTTTTTTTTTTTGCAAATGTATAGAACCTTGCACTTATCGAAGTTAGAATTAATTTGTTATCCATGAACACAACTATATATCTAGGTTTCATATCGTCTGCAAATTTTAACATCATACAGTAACATAAGAAACAGAACTGGTACCAAGATTTATCCTTGTGGCACACCACTTATTACGTCTAACCATTCTGAGGCTCCTATGTTTATCACTCTTCTCTTGCTTACAACCCAAGTGAAACTACCATCGTTATACCACGTGAATAAACTTTTGATTATATTCTTTGACACTTTGACCCTGCTTTACTTTCAATATATCTTGATCTTGTGACAAAAGAAATAAATAAGATTTATCAGACATAAACAATTTTGTGCAAAATCATGCTGTGAATCGTAGATAAAGTGAGGAGTAACTAAATGATTTCCTCATATTTGCCAACTGCGGATTGAATGCTAAATTGGCGATATTTTTTGGGGCAAGGACATATGACATTTTCGCAACGTGTTACACCGGCAAATTTCGAATCCTGTGGAACTTTCTCTGTAGCAACTGACATGTTGTAAAGAGCTGTCAAGGGCTTAACTATTTCAATTTTGGCTTCTTTTACATTTATTGGATGTATTTATTGCCGATGTATTTATTGCAATCCGTTTAATGTTCCTTTACGTCAATATGGTGCACAATGTTCCCTTACGTTATTAACAGAACTAGATCTGAAGAAGTGTCTTCAGTGGTAAATACAGGGGAGAAAAAATGAAATTCAGATCATTGCCATGTCTTCATTGTCTTGAAATAGTCACGGTACTCTGAAAGTAATGAAGTAATAAACTGAGTAATGATCAGTTCTTTTAACGTAACTAAAATTCTTCAGGGTTTTTCTTGCTATCTTAAGCGATATACGCTATATATTGTTTCTTGCTTTAGCGTACAATTTTAGTATGTTGTTGTTGGCCTACGCAAATTTGTTGCTTTCTTTTTCATACTAAGTGTTTCTCTCCCGGAGATTCTCGTGTGCAATTTTCTTGAACGAAAGGCAGTTCTATACTTCAGTGTTCCACTGTTTTGGCTTATTTCTAAAACAAGACAAGAAGCTGATTGTCTGCTACGAACTGGAATATACATGTGTTCCTTCCACTGCTTTGAATGTCTTACTAAAGAATTTCTAGACTAAGTCGATGCCTTTTTCCTTTACAGGATCTTCATCCTGTCAAGAGAAATAGCAAAATCATTAAAACTTACATCTGCAACCTGATCAAGGAGTCTTTTGTTTTCTTCTGGTGTGTGGTCGGGAGGCCTATTATTTTCTTAACGATGCATTTCTTTTATTTTCATAGATACCGACTTGGTATTATCAGTAGCCATAACAGTTTCTCTCTTTTCAGTACAGTACATATTTCTGAAATAACAGCAAGACACTGCCACCCACTTTGTTTCCTCTGTCACTTTTCAATGTTATACCCCAGGAATAGTAATTTCTGAAACTAAATATCTGTCTAGATTACCTAACTAAGATTTAGTGAGACCAATCAAATCACAACTTTTTTCTAATGCACTTGTCTCTGAACATCTACGCACATTTACATGAAATGTATGAATAAACGACTGAGCACTGTCGTGAGCAATACTAACGGAGTGGGCATGGGTCTGATCCACACCTTCTGAATTTTTTGACCAAAAGTCATGTGTAGACTTACTGAGGAGTCTGCTATAACATACAAAACCCAAATCGTACAGGTGAAGGCCGTCCATCACCAACATGTCAGGCCTCATGTAAGAATGCTGTCATGAGTTTACAAACTTAATTTCCTCCTGTAAACAAAATCATAAAGACTGACCGCCTTACTGATAATGTTCTCCGTGCCAGTACTCATGAAACTTAAAACATTGTGTTTTGCTCATGAATCGACGAGCAAGCTGGCGATATTTCTCTAGAAGCTCCTCCGATCTTTCCTATTGCATAATTATTAGCACCAATACAGGCGTCCTCAACCGTGTCAGGAACATCATCTACCCAAAATCTCGAGAGAGTTTCTCTGATATATTTTCATTTTATATATTTTCTGATTTTACACTTTCCATTATTCCAAACTCAGTCTTTCTTTTTTTTCCGGAACGAATAGGGAACCCTTCCAGAACTTCACCTTTAAGAAACATTACTCTAGATTCTGTTCTGACATTTCCTCTTTAAATTATAATGAGTAAACATATTTGTTCCACTTTTATGGCCAACAGAGGGGTTAAAGAACTTGTTAATTACGGCACACTGAAGATCCTGTTCTTAACTCATAATGAGGATATAAAATTTGAATTGCTTAGTATCCTTACATATCCCATCACATTTCATATACGTGATATACTCAAAAGAAGTTTGAACAGGAAATGATGTTTTGATTAACACTTCTATTTACATTCCTAAAAATAAAGACATGTGCTTAATTGATAACTTTTGCTTTAATAATATTATCATTACGTTAGTTATCGCTAAATAGGTCTAGCTGGGCGACAGACGAGTTTGGGTTACATTTGTTCATATTTGTTTAAGTTGTCGCTAATCTCACTGACATCAGCTCGTTTATATCTCTGTTGACTACAGTGACCTAGGGTTATCTGTGTGTCTTCCAGGCGTGGAGGGCCGTGGTTGCTCATCAATCATGGGTTGATGTCCTGGTGTTCTTCTTCACTTGGGTTTTTCGTACAATAGTCTTGCCCTTAGACAAAAAAGGCACAATCAGTTTTATTCGCAGAGTCCATTGTACAATCGTCATTCTTTGGAGAGAAAGATACCGTGATCTGAGCTACATCAGTGACAGACTCTTCAGTCTCATCAACGGCATCAGTTGGCACGGGAAGCGTTACTAAGCCTGGTATTAGTTTTCTTCACCGATGCAAAGTCCAAAATGCTCACATTAATCATCTATTTTCCAAAAACAGTCGCAGCAGCTATCGTTCCCCTAAGGTCAGCCCCCAGAACAGTCGCAGTACTCACAGCTCTTCCAGTTCCAGCACTCAGAATCGCTCAATGAAGCTTTTCTCTCCAGCATATCACATGTACCAGTCTTCGCCTTCACCTTCAACAGAGCAGTAGCTCCAGCCGATGCTCTTATCACTACTTTTAAACAGCACCATCATCAGTCGCATCTCTCTACAGGGACAGTAGTTGATAAATAGGTTAATTTTGCCACAAAAGATTTAGAAGCCACAGTAGCAATGATTCATTTTCTTTACAGGATGGCTTGGAAAAGAGCGTCAGCACCGGCAGTAGGGTCCTTCCTTCAGAGCGCACATACTTATAAGGTGGTGTACTGATGGAGCAGGTGCGGGTGGAGGGTCGTGTGTGCTCTGATCACCTTCAGAGGGTAAGTTCTCCTGAGGAGTATGCTTACACGTTTATCTGTGTTCATGCTGCATATTTTAGTTGTGGGCTTCTTGTTGCTACTGTTTACATATATTGGCTTGATTTGAATGGTTGAGGAACAAAGAATTTCCGTCAGCTCAGGTAAGCTGATGACGGAATTAGACGTCTGATTTCCCACGTAAATGTTCTTATACTATCATGCAAATTCTGTAAATCTTTCCAAAGCATTAAAGTGCATTATGTATAACTGAGTTGCTGACTCATAGCGAGTTGAACACATCGTCACTTTAGTTACTAACGAGAACATAATTTCAGAGCAAGCTACAAAGAATGAGGGGCTTGAATAAATTATCCAGAAAACATCTGTCATGCCACTCTGTACTCCATCCAAGAATTCAGCTTTACAGTGATTACATCCACGGGCCATCCCAGCTCTACCGTTGAATCGATGGTAGTCACCTTATTTTCAAATTCTATCATCAGTGATTAATAGTACATTTTCATCCGGTGTCATGTCTGCAAGGCAACTTACTCCTTCGATGTTGATACGTTTCGGATTTGTGGCAGTCAATGTGTATTTCGCGGTTGTTAGTGTGCTGTTCTAGCGCAGCAGAGAGAGGGCATTCAGGTGGCCCGATGTTGTGAACGCATTAACACTTACCACACGAAAGGGAAACTGCTATATATTTCTGGATATATCGTCTCATTCCGGAGAAACACCACCGTGCACCACACATACTCACTAACCTCCTCACAAAGCAGTAGGTAAAAATTTACGTTATTAACGTCAGAAGTTAGTTTCAGATAATTTTCAGGCACAGACTACTCTCCAACAAGATATGGCCTGTAGACATGATCATTGTGAAACTGAGCTACAGGATGAAGTACAGACTAGCACGCAAGGTGTTTCCTTTTTTCCTAAGTTAGCAAAATCTGGTGTCATTGCAAGGTCAGTCAAACACGCATGATTTCCTTTACACTGTTAATTCGAGTTAAGAAAACATGCATTTACTGAGGAAGAGAAGCGTCACTGTACGATTGTGATCGTTAAGATAAGCGCATGAATTCAGTTATATTTGTCTGTCTTGACGTCATAACTCAACCGGCCTTGCGCACCTCAAAGAAATGCTTGGCACTTTGTTACAAGAGTTTGCGTGTTCTGAAGGCTTTGATCAGGGCTAACTGCAGTGTAGTTCTTCACCGAACACAAACACTGAGCATTCAATTCTTGATGACCTAAAGACGTTAATGAACCTCTAACGTTTGCCAGGATAACATATAGAAAGAGATGAAATTATTCTCCTGCAACACCAACTTCCAAGCCCCTGCGTCTCGTATTCTCTGCCTGGTCACGCCACTAGACACACATGGCTAGCCTTTACTGATATTACTTAGACACTTACATATGCAAGACATGCGTACAGAGGCTTCATTCGTTGATCTCTACTGGATATCCGTGCTGTACCGGTCAGCGATCCTGACCGTGACACATTTATTGGCCGCCCAGGGTCAAGCGCGTTGGTTCGAATCCTGGTTGCGGCAGTCGGTCCACAGTCAACCCAGCTGTTCATTCGCTCTCATCCTCCTCCAAGGGG
>JAYMFT010136660.1:0-12917 GCA_038088735.1 Panulirus argus
TATATATATATATATATATATATATATATATATATATATATATATATATATATATATATATATATATATGATACCCATTAGCTTCTCCCATTTCAGCAAGGTAGTCCCAGGAATAAACGAATAAATAGGCCCTATTTGCATGTCTCCACTCTCCATTTGTTATGATTAATGTACTAAAACTAAAGCCTGCAATCCAGGGCCAATTATATGGTCCACCTTAACTGCTTCACATGCCATGGTTCAGCCCACTGACAGCACGTTCCCCGCCCCATACAAATTCATTCTATCCTATGCATGCATCTTGCTGTCTGAATGTGGAAAACCTGCCATTTTAAAGCCTCCATCCTCTATATTCTACTCCTTCTTCCCTCTGCCTCTGACACTATACTTTTCATCAGTAATTCTTCGCTCATTGTCTCAATATATTCCAACCAGTTCAGCACACCCAGGTGGGTTCTCTGTCTGGCTGCTCTTATTACATCTCCCCCTTACACTGTCTTTTCATACATGATCAACCCACTTTAAGCAAACATTGTCCACAGGTATTTCATTTACAACACACCCTCCCTCTTCCTTTCTTTTGATTTCAAGGCCCAAGGTTCATGTACATACAATACAACTAGTTCCACTTCATGAACTCTGTTTATGAAACAGATTTCAAACTAAATATAAATCCTATCTGAAAACTCATTTTCCTTCGTATCAAGTCCACTCAAAATCAAATTATATATATATTCACACAGTGTCATATACAATACACATAACATTTGAATAATGCATTATTACCAAGAGGTGATTTACCAAACTGGGAATAAGTAATGGCAGTAAAACCTGTGAATATTTCAGCCTTCAAGTAGCACCATGATTGCTACTACATGGACAAAACTTGAAAATAAAGAAATTTACCTAAAAAAGAATTAGCAATCATTTACCGACAGTGTTAGAACATCTGTTCAAGTTAACAGTATTAGTACCAGTGCAATATTTTTCTCAATGGTAAAAACTAGAATGTTCTGTAAAGATGAGGAAAAAGATGCCAGGCATCAGGGAAGGATGAAAGTTTGGAGGCACCTCAAGTATCTTTAAGAATATACACAAGATGACAGTGAAGAGTACATATAAAATTTTCTGTTTTTAGTTTCAGTATTATAATAAGATGACCCCTTTAGCAGGGCCCCTGTAGCTCCAAGGCTGCACTATAATTGGTAGCACAGAAAGTATGTGCTCCTTTGGAGTGAGCTCTTTGATGAGACTGTGCTCCTTTTAGTCTACTAACAATTTTAATACCATGTTGAAGGAGAATTTTCAGTCACAATGTCACCACATGCAGGTGAAGACCATTAGTGCCTAAATTCTTTTCAGACTTACTGAATAGGTTCTTAACTAGATGTTCTACATTTTATTTACTGTTCTGTCATTTGTTTGAAGCTTTGTGCACCTGTATGATATCAACACAATAGGATACAAGTCAGCTGAAAGCAGAATAATGAGAATGTAGGGTAGAATAAGTGAAAAATTTCATGTAACAAAAAATCTATGATATCCAAACTTGGCCATACACTATTGGCATAACTATTACCAGAGAAGACATTCAAATGAATCATGATATACGGCTGTGTGAAAGACCTAGAGGGATGATGGATAAGGAAACATAAGATGGAGAATGTATCCTGTTTGTTTGATGAAAAAATGGACCTATAAGGGAGATCTGAAAATATGGAAAGCAATGGGAAAGGTAACTATGAAAAAAAGAATGAACATGAAACATAAGGTTATCATGTATGTCTGAACATCTTTTTCTGAAACTTCTCTTCAAGGTCAGATTTGGCATGAAAAAATAAACTAAAAGCTTATTTTGACAAACATTTTCAGAGTGTGATAAAGACAAGATCAGTATAAATGAATGGGATATTTTACTTTCTTAATCAATAACTAAAATTTCTCAACTAATACTTATCATTGTAAAGTATTTAAGAAAATCTTAATATGAACAACTGGGATATTTTACCTTTATACACATAACAAGAAAGAAATTTCAAGTAACATTTCTGAGTATGATACACAAAAATAATTGTGTAAGGAAGCCTGAGAATTTTCATCCTTCCACTAATAAAGACCTATTGATACATTCATAGAGATGAAGAGTTACGGGAGCTGAATTTTTGTTTCACACTACATCATTGCAGTCATATCCCATACCAATTAACTTCTTCACAAACACTGTTTATCACCCCATTGACTGAATAGTTAACACACTATTTGCAGTTTCATTAGCCTTCATCAGACTATAACCTTAGTTCCTGGTACCATTATCAATATCTTGTGTACTAAGCAATAACAAAGAAAGATTAGAGAATTCTTTGATGCTCCTTTCACCCACTGACAACCACTTCATGCTGGCCACACTCACAGTGGTGGATTATGTACATGACATTATCTTACAACTTTTTTTCTTTTTCCGTTATTACCTGTTTTTCTATTCTTTCACCCCTTTAGGGTTACTTCTGCAATAGGCTCCTAAACTTTTTCTTACATTTCATCTGCTAAACATTCATCAGAGCTAACTACCTAATTTGAGTAACATTCTAGTTAACAACCATATGTTTCTAGTTATTAGTTCATGCATAGATTGTGTATGATGAGGTTGTCTATTTGTTATACATATTCTCTGAAAATATAATTAGTTCTTTGCCAAGGATTTTGCTCCTACTTATTGCTATTAGCATAGTGCATATTATTGTAAGTCTAGCACTATTCCCATTCTAATTAGAGGGGCTACATTATTTATGAGATCTGTTTATACTACACTTGACTTAATGCTTTGGTAACAAGCTGTGATTCAATACTCGATTCAACTTAATCTTGCAACAGATCAACTTTCTCATTACCATGCCTCTATTCCATGTTCCCTTTTGTCATTATCTAATTGTATTATTTTACAAGATTTTTTTCTTTTGGGTAAAATATATTAGGGAACCAATACTTAAAAGTAATTCTAAGCACAAAAAATCAACCAGTATGAAAGATATTAAAATATATTAGATGGTGAATGATGGGATGAAATGCCTATTTCTAATGACAAGAATACCAGTAATCACAACTTACAGGTTATTCACAGGAAAATATGCTTGTGTGCAACATACACAAGTAGCATGAAAACATTAGCACATCATACTCAATCCATGTGCGATTTCTTGTGTTTGAAAATATCCTTTATATTTAACCACATAGTTTTTTCACATATCTTACACTCATATTTCTTCTTTGTGGGATCTCCATCATCCCCACCTTCAGTCTCATCATCCACAGAAGATGATTGCATTACATATTTCAAACACTGCGTCATATGTGCCAGACGCTCTAGAGTAGTAAAATGTAACTCTTGGTCACAATAAGGACAAATAGTATCATAGGAGGTGATAGTTGTGATCATGCATTCAGTATCAAGTAGGCAGTTGTAAGTGAGGAAGTCTGTTAAGTCAACTCCACCTTTAATATCATTGGGTTGACACAATTCCTTACTTTCCTCACTGAATGGATTTCCACTTAAGATGCAATCACCTGGTCCTGGCCCTGAGTGGAGGACTTTAACATCTGCAGCAAGAAGCCGACGCTGGGAGTAAAGTGATTCTGTTAAGAAAAAGTCAACCAGTCCAACAACAAGATCCTTTTCAAGCTTGTTTGCTTCTGTAACTAGTCTGTCTTGATTTTCAATTGAAGGTGTTGATGCTTGTATTCTGAGGTCTAGTAAATGTTTCCATTTAAGACGAAGTTGCACTGCTTGAAACAGAAGATTCTGAGCCGATGTAGAATCTGGAAATTTAAGTTCAATAAAGTTGTCACAAACTATTACAGTCATATCAGCATTAGTATCCACATTGTGGGCAAAAAGAAGCAACATCTGAGCAGTTGGCACCCTCAAAACATCAACAAGATATGGTTTATTGGTCTCTAACAAGGATACATAGACAAGCAGCTGATGCTTTGTGCTGGCAGGGTTCCTTGTTGTAAATCCTGGCAGCTCCACTACATCAGAATCAGCAACCTGAAGGACCTCTGGGTGGCTTGCAAATACACTGTTTGGATGAAGAACTGTAAAAGGTTTCGATACTGTGTGGAAGAACTGCTCAGACCCAGGCTTATAATTATTATGATCATCAGCAATTGCTACATTAGGATAAAGTCCACTGCACAGTATAATTTTCAGCATCATCATGTCCTTGTAAGACCTCACAGTAGAACTTCGATGAATCTCCTGTAGTTGTTTCTGATCATTCTTGATCCTAAAGTCAACATCTTTGATATCAGTTCGACTGTCCTCTTCATCACTGGGAACACTCTCCCCTTGAGACATCTTGAGCACTTTTGTCTTCCTGGGTCCCTCCTTATGTAATTCTCTTTTCAGTTCACGAAGCTGTCGCAACTGACCTTTCCTCTGAGCTCGCTCTGCACTCGTTAAGTGTGCACGAGAATAGCCAGCAATGTCCTGGAGTCCTGAATCATGTAGTAGTTGGGCAAATTGATGCCGAAGTTTGGTCATCTCATAGAAGCGCTGCTCCTCTAATCCACGTCTTTTACACCATTTACGGGAGTTCTCTGTCCCTTCCTGTTTCACTGACAGCCATTCTCTGCAAAGAATTTAGGTTTGGAAATGAGTATTACAGTATCTCATAATCTACGTTCGACATTCTCTCAATTGCAAACCAGAAAATAAGCCTGTAAAAAATTTCCTCTATGCATCCAGTACCTTACATAGCTATTTACATCCCTCCATATCTATGCCCTTCTCTACGACAAAAGCTTCTACTCTAAATTTGCATATCACATCTTCCTCCTTTCAGCTTTTGAGCTCTACAAAATTTAATCATTAATATATATATATCCTAAAAATGAAACTTTTTCAAACCAATACTGAAGTTTTCTTTAATGGAGTGCAAAAAGTGAATGATTATTCTTTGTATTTTTAGTGATGTCACAAATGTCACATGTAACCACTTTTTCTTTCCCACAAAATTTTTCTGTAGTACACAGATAGCTTTGTAAACTAACAAGGAAAACTCCAGTAAACTGGAAACTACAGCACCTGTAGGATGCAAGGAGAGTGATGGGATCACCATGATCTGACTCAAGGTTTTTGACAGCAATCACACAGTCAGGGTCTCTGCGGGCCCGATTGGTGAAGGGACTCTGAACACTCATTGCTGCTGACAGTGAAAGCACTGGTTCAACCTGGTGATGGGAAAGGATAAGTTGTACCACTGCAAATGAAGAGGTTTTGGCTGGTAAACTATGGGAAGATGTGAATGAGAAGAGCCATGGCAAAGAATATATAAAGACAGTACATCTCTATTATTATATATACCTATCTGTCTATAGCAATATAACCCCAGGACCCCTTTTACTTTCACTAGAAATACCTTCTCTTGCCTCATCTTGGTCAACTTTCAGTGTAGGATGAGTCAATGTCCATAAAATCAATCCATATGATCTAAAGATGATCATCATTGTCATGAAGTTCAGTATGATTATCAGCCTGGTCCTCTAAATCTAGCTGTTCTACTTCCTTATCAGAAAACTTTACAGAATTTACTTTTATTGGTATGGCTGAGGGATGACTGACTGTGGGGAAAAATAATTCCACACTGCCACCTCAGTAGCCACCCAGGAGTATATTTATTTCTAGGGGAATTGGCTCACGTAAATATTCATTTAGAGGAGTTATGGAGTTAAATAATCTTTCAAGCTTTTTTGTGGGACACCTAAATTTTCATAGAGAAGTATTATGGACATGTGAAAATTGGAAATGGAAAATGTGATGAAGTTGACGGGCTATAAATAATGAAGGGGTGATGGATTAGGTGAGAAAAAAGTGAAGAAATGCATGCAAGAGATGGCAGTATCAATGGAAAAAACATTGGACATATGCTAAGATCATGATAAAAGTTTCACAAGAACTAACCTCTTAAACAGCAGATGTCTAAAGGCTACTAAAGGAATTTATAGTTTACAGCATGAATTACAGGAAATTTTGATTTAACATTTCAACTGGTGAAACACTGAGAAAAGTCTCACCTGATGGAAGAGAGAGCCCATTATCAACATCTTGCCAAGACTCACGTCCATAGGCAGCTGGGAGAGGAGTTTACCTATTGTGGTCATTTTTTCATCCTCAGAAAGTGCTGCATGAGACTTCAGAGAAAAGAGGGCATTTTCTAAACTCTCGGGAGCTGGTGCTTCAATAAATGGGAAGAGCCTGATGTTGGGTAAACCCATTGAGATCATTTGTAGAACAATAGAATCTAAAGGTACACGCTGTATCTCTGGGGTACTGTACTGGGAAAATAATGAATAATCCTGCTCTGAATAAAGGCGAAAACAGGTTCCTGGACCTGTTCTACCAGCTCTTCCTTTTCTCTGCTCTGCTGAGGCCTGACTTATCCAGAACTCTTTCAATTTCCGCATCTTAGACTGAGAATCAAAGCTCATCTCCTTAACTTTACCAGAGTCAACAACAAAACGAACTCCATCAATAGTAACAGATGTTTCAGCAATGTTTGTTGATACTATACATTTCCTCACACCTTCAGGAGGAACATCAAAAACCTTTTCTTGCTCAGAGACAGAAAGAGTACTATGTATAGGCAAGATAATCCACTTGTTTGTCTGTTGAGCATAAATCTTAGCTGCTTCTACAACTGTTGAAATTTCACTCAAGCCGCTTAGGAAAATAAGTAAGTCACCCCTTTCATCATCTGGATACTTTTTGTCTATCAGTTGAAGGATTCGAACATATGGCGCTGGATTAATCTTTTCTCTTTTACTAGCTTCTTCAATTGTTGGAATGGGGAAGTACTGGAGTTTGATTGGATGTAATCTACCTGGTACTTGGATTACAGGAGCTTTGCCTGTGAAATAATTACGAAACAGATCAATGTTAATGGTTGCACTCATCAGTACAATTTTGACATTGTTGCGCTGCATCAACAGACACTTCATAACTCCAAGGAGAAAGTCTGTGTCAAGGTGGCGTTCATGAATTTCATCAAGGATTATGACATCATATAAAGACAATGAACTTTCTACAGATACCTGTCTGAGAAGAAGCCCTTCGGTTAGGAAAACTATTCTTGTATGTTCCGTTTTGTTTTTCTCAAATCGGATCTGATATCCAACCTTAGAACCAAATTCATTCAAGGTTTCATATGCTACTCGCTTTGATAAGGATATGCAAGCAATACGGCGAGGCTGAGTACATGCTATGTTAGAAAATCCAGCTGACATTAGGTACTGGGGCACCTGTGTAGATTTCCCACATCCTGTGTCCCCAGCAATTATTACCACATTGTGCTCTTGAACTGTAGAAATGATCTTCTCTTTGTATTCTGCAATAGGAAGATTAGCCTGTGCATTCCGTAACTTCTTTAACTTTTCAAATCTTTGTTTCTGCATAAAGTCTAAATAAAGTAGAATAATAAACTTAACTTCAACAAGCTTTTTCCTGGAAAGTCTCTTTTTGCCATCCTCCAGATCTCTTGGTGGTAACCTCCTCTGCAAATCATCAATATCTTTCAGATTGAGAGCAAAGTTGATGTTGTACCTTTTGTCATAATGCAGCGGTAACTGATACAGTGGACTTGAATGTATTCCATCACTATCATCTCTATTGTGTTTACTTTTACACATTTCCCGGATTTTCTTCTGCTTTTGTAGTCCATGATATTTTTTCAAAAATTTCCAAAAGTCATCATATTCCTCTGTTCCCCTTTTGATAACATCATCATCTCTAAAGAACATCTGGTTGAGCTCATACCGATGATACTCCCAATCAAACATGAGCTCATCCTCTGAATCTGCATCACTTTCATTCCATACATGTTTATTCCATGATGACATGGAAGATTGAGGATGTGTTTCCCTATCAAATCTTGGATGATATACAGCAAGCTTTGGCTCCTTAAGCTTATCCTGAATATTTTCTGTCTTAGTTCTAAGTACATCCTTGTGAAAGTCAGCTGTATAATTAGGAGATATAGACCTTAATGTTTCTTTCATACACTGTTTTGGTGGAGATATCAATTGTGAGTGATCTCTAAATGTATCTCGGTTCTTGCATGCTTTTCCTGACGACCTGTCAGTCTCATCTCTTTTGGACTGTGATGAGTATTTTGATACATCTTCAGAACAAGATCTTGAACTTGACTCTGAATCTGAAACTGAAGTGGATCTAGATGATATGGATCTTGTACTTTCTCTGAAAGGAGATTTTGAATATGACTGATCTCTAAGCTTCTCTCTACTCGTGTAAGCTTTTTCCCTTTTCCGATTAATATCCTTTGCTTTCAGCTTAGAGAAATATTTTGGTCTATAATCTGAAGTGCATCTTGATCTCGGTATGAAATCTGAGTTGGAACTACTTTCTGAACTTGATCTAGTTCTTGTTAAGTCTTTCTCACATAATTTTGATTTCTTTTCTTTTCGAGACTTTTTCCTCTTGTGCTTTTCTTTATGCTTTTTTCTTTGTCTCTTCCTTTGTCTTTCACGATCTAGAGACCCTGAAGAGGATCTTTCCCTCTTTGAGTGACCCATGATCTGTATTAATAAAATTTACCGATTCGGGTAACACTTTTCTCTAATGAGTGATATCACTTTAGCCTAAATATTTTCCTTTTATCTTAAAACAATATCCATTTTCCAATGTCACTCATATCTATTCCTTAAACTTCCACTCTTGTCGGCACATTGGACACTGTTGGTGAAGCTGCTGTGACTGCAGCCACTTCATTATACAATGAATGTGGAAGCAGTGGGAACACTGACCCCATACCAAAGGGCAATCATCACCTGGCAGCCGACAGTCTGAACAACATCCATCGAATGGCATTCGACAGATTCCACAGCTGTCATCATTTGCAACCCAACGCCAAGTTGCAACCCCTGTCCATGATTTGATCTTCACCTTCATGGCCTGTAAGTCAGAGGCAGAGAACAAGGGCATCAAACATGGTTTAATCTACATATAACTGGTAAGTTAACAGTCTGTGGCATACATTTAATAATTAAGTGAAGGGTAACTTTAACCCTGACAACCAGGTGGGACCTCTCCAAGTGAGTTTCAAGAAAGAAAGGCAAATAGAAAGTAAAGCTCGATATGGATTTACTGCCATGTTATCACAGTTGACTGTTTATGATAATCAGTGCTAAACAAAATTGTCATTTAAGAAAACAAAGACAACTATCTTTTAAGTTAACCCTTCAGAAACAGAATATAAAAAAAAATTACTTCCCAAAAATCACTTAATATTTGCAGCTGTAAAAACCAAAGCATAAACATTAAAGTATTTCTAGTTGAAATGACAATTTAACATTATTTTGAAGAGCCTTCATTATCATCATCTCAACATATACACAACACTGCTTAAAAGAATTTCATCTTATGAAAATATATCATTCCTGGATTAAATTTTCCCTTACGTCTGAAATAATGTTCCGAATCATAATTTGAGGGGATGAAACTGAATTAATGACTAGTTACTTAATGCATGGCTCCAAAGTACAAGAAAAGTGAGATCTGAACATTTCGAACTTATGATAATTATAATAATATTGTACTGTGCATGACTATCAAAAGCTAGTCGCATTACCAAAAAGGGACAAAAATTTTACTAATATTCCTCAATTTCCTAATTTTGCTAATGTAAAGTGCTTGATAATGCAACCTACGGTTATGAAAAATCGGGTAACAGGGATGAAAGTCTACACCAATTATGGGCATCCAGGGTTAGGGCTGGCTTTCACTCTGGCATAGGCTTTGGAGGTCCCCTACCCCCATAACTGTTTTACAGAAAAAGAAATATATGATGGTGTCAGTGCTATTGTGATATGAGCTGATAATTAAGTATATTGCAGTAGCTTACGCATGTATGCAGCTGGTATTATGTGTCCAAATATTCAATTTCCTTGCAGGCTTCTAAACATTATCATTACCATATCCCAGTTCCTTACTTAAAAAGGTTTCCTTTCGCCTTTGTGCAGTTCTAATAACGTCTGTCACCATCAAATAACATCTCCATTCTGGAATTTTTCCTAAATTCTAATTTACACGTAAATTTTAAAAATTTTAATTAATCCCAGACTGTGTTTGTTGACGTTTGGCAAGGGTATAGGGCATACTAATATACAAACATATGAATCTTAATATTTATTATTAATTTAATATTTTATGTTCAAATTATAATATTTTTACAAATTTGAAGACATATAAAATAGTTTACTTATACAATTCTCTAAAGCATTGCGGTAATAGTGTGATAAAGTTTACAGAAGAGATGCAGCCCATGTAAACATCATACCAGGTAAACATTGAGGTGAAGAATATTGCTTGGTGGGATTCTCCTGTTTCCCATATTTCTGGTGATAGAGAAGCTTCATCATGGATAATTCGTCATGGACAGCTCCCCCAGGGGCAGCACAGCCCATGGGGATTCAGTCTACAGCAGGGGCCGTGCCAATTATGAACGATAAAGGTGAGTTTCGGTCAAGGTAAATCTGGTTCAAGGGGAGCTGCAACTGTGAAATCTTTTAGATATTTAAGCATTAGAATCCCCAGCCCTTACATTGCTGCGTAACTTTTATGAGCAAGTCTTGTTCTTGTTGTGTGAAGTAGTATTCTCAATTCTTTTGAGCGACTATGTACAAGCTAAACACTTGGAATAACTTTTTGATATGAGAAATGTTCTTTGCAGTAGTACTGTAGTGTGTGGATTATGATATAGAACATTTTTATAATATTGTGATAAATATACTGGTAAAGAGAAGGGCTGTAAATATTTGGGAAATTTTCAGGTTAGTTAATATGTGTAACTACTTGATATTCAAAGCTCGTATTTCTACATTGCTAATCTGGTGAATTATCCACTAAATCAGTTCCACTGCACATTCGTCACCATGTTCCCTGAGCTTGAACCATTTTCTGAAAACATTCTTCACTGGTGTGAATGCAGCTAATGCCATTACTATCGGTATATTTTGATTGTAACATTGAAAACTGAGTTAAAATCCTGCTGTGGAACAGGAGTGAGGTTTTCACAGGTTTTATTGATTTCCAGGTTACATCCCAAAATTTGACCCATATTTTCATGATATGCCTTGCCATACCAGGACCTTTTATATTACTGAATTAATATTGAGAGAATGAGGTTGCATAATTGTTTCAATAAATTTCATTGTACCCATTTCACTCAAACACTTTTAGATATTGCAAGAAGAATCAGATTTTGTATGTAATTTCATGTTCTGGGATTATTTTAATTTTTTGTATTATGTTCTGCTGTACAGGTGAAGTGTCTATGAAAAAAGTCAAAGTACAGCGATACGTTAGTGGTAAGAGACCAGACTATGCACCAGCTTCTTCAGATGAAGAGGAAGAGGAAGATGAAGATTTCACTAGACCACGAGGAGCTGCTCCTCCCTCTCCACCCCCACACAAATCTCTCACTGAGGCTGAGATGGCTGATCCAAGGTTACGACGTCTTTTGGGTAACCGCGAAGAACCAGAAAAAGAGGAAGAAATGGAAGTAGATATACCTCGGAGGCGAGTAATACACCAGGTAAATCTAGATGACTGCTTCACAACTCATGTATTACTCTCAGGATGAGTTTGTAAGATGATCTTAGTAACTGAAAACTCATGGTTCAAATTTCATTGCTTATGTACTTTTTTTGGGGTATTTATTTATGAGAATTTCTATGTGTGAGTCTAATCACCGATGCCTCATTCTTCCTGGGAACTCCTCCCTGATCATTGCTGAAGAGTGTCCAGGCTGCTGTATCCAAACACACCTTCTTTGTGTCTCTATACCTATCACACCTTCCAGAGTTCTTTCCCCAATATATTCTCCCACTTTCCTTCTCTGGATGATAACTATCTTCTCTTTACTATATTCATTTTCATCACACTTTTGTATATATATATATATATATATATATATATATATATATATATATATATATATATATTTATTTTTATTTATTTGTTATTACTGTACTGTATGGGGTGGGAATATTACATATAGGGCCCCTTGTCATGAACATTTTCTACTTTCATACAAATTCTTAGATATATGTATTCCTATCAGTTTAGCAGCTAGTCAGTTTCAAAGTTTTCTCCTGTGTGTATACAGTATATCACTAATTTGTTGTCTACATTGATTATCGATATCTAATTTGTGTCTACATTGATTATAGATAAAAAGACTAATTTTTGTAACAATGTATTAAAGGCAATTGATATTTTGTTCTGATTCCCTTGCATATAGGCAGAGGTTGTAGATGTGAGTGAGGAAGAAAAAGAAGAGGAGGAAATGGAGAAAGAGAAAGAAGAGGAGGAGGAAGAAAGAGAAAAAGAAGAGATGGAAGAGGAAGAAGGAGAAGAAGAAGAGGAGGGAGAGGAAGAAGGAGAAGCAGAAGCAAAAGTAGTAACAAAAGCAGAAGCAGCAGAAGAGGAAGAAGAAGAGGAAGAGGAGGAAGAAGCAGTAGAAGAAGATGAAGAAGAGGAGGAGGAGGAGGAAGAACAGAAAGAAAAAGAAGATGAATTAGTGATGAGGCCAGAAATGAGGACAAGCCATCGACTAGCAGATTCTGACAGTGAATCAGAAGGTGAAGTGGATGAAGAGGAACTTGCCTTGCGTCGTCTTACTTTGCGTCAGCGGGCGCTGCAGAAAATTCAGCAAGAAGAAGAGGTCAGTTATTTCTTATTTTGTAAAACAATATATTTTATCATACTCGATAGCTGTTTCCCGCGTCAGCGAGGTAGCGCCAGGAAACAGACAAAGAAAAACCCACCCCCCAGCATACACACATATATACATACATGCACACATATGCACCGCACATATATATATATATATATATATATATAT
>JAYMFT010136671.1:0-12917 GCA_038088735.1 Panulirus argus
ATACACACAACTGATTGTACCTGACTCAGTATATCATTCTCGACGTCGCTCATCATGCCTTGACACCTCATCATACCCAACACCTCAGCTAATTAAAACTTTACGAAAAACTTTGTATCGTGTGTTGGTAGGGTAGGGTTCGGGGGTGAAGTATTTATATCCTGGCAAGGGGCGATTATTGGCACCACGGCTGAGAGTTTAACCCTTATGTTGAAGTGAATCCGGAGGGAGGTAGGTTTACCCCGTACCTTGACGCTAACCCGGAGGGAGGTGGGTGTACCTCATAGGGTAATGTTAACCTGAAGGGATGTGGATGTGCGGTGTAAGGAGAGGGTGTGGCTCCCCTGACGAGCTGTGGCCACGGGAAGGTCTGCTGGCGATGCGTGGCGAGGGTCAGTTATCAACCAGAGGACCTAGTGGTGTCTCTGGTTAAGTTGGGCGTGGTGTTGGCTGGAGGAAGGGGGGGGGGAGAGGCCAGTATGTGGCCGGGACGGGGCCGGGGGAGTGAGGCCAGGCCAGGACGGGGCTGGGGGAGACGGGGACAGGCCAGGCCTAGGATGATGGCGGGGCTGGACAGCATGGTGGCTTTCCCCTGTGTGACTGACCGTAATGGTGTAGGATGTTGTGTACTTGCATGTGCGATATTTATCATGTGTCATATGCAGGTGGGCAAGATCACGCCATCGTGAGGGCGCTGGGGTAACTTTGTAATGTGCATATCTCTCGCTGCACCGCTTATTTGCACTTTAGTCTACCTGTTTAAGGTTGTTACTGTCACACTATTGGTTTTTCATGTTCAACAAGGCGTTTCCAGCGATGGTGTATGCTGACCGCATCCTGCGCAGTGTTGCAACACTGGCGGGCGCTGCTCTGGTGTTGCTCGTCAGGATGTTTTTGGGTTGTGTCGCGATGGTCAGTGACGGTTCGCTTGTTGACTCGTTAATTACCGTAGTCGCTTGTCAGTTGTCTTTGATTTTGATTTTTGTTATTGACATGACAATTGAAAGGCGTCTGTTACACACACACACACACACGGACCTCCGTGGTGTAGCGGTTAGTGTTACTGACATGGCCTATCCGGGGTCGGGCCCACGTGGGTTCGAATTCTGGGTTCGGCAGTAGGCCTACACCCAACCCAGGTGTTCCTCAGTGAAGTGCCACGAGGCTCTCCTGTTGATCCTAGGCTTGTGATGATGACGAAGGTTTTCAGTCAGTCACAGTGTCATGCACTAGAAACAGGGAGGAGATCAGCATGACCTCGGGGAGCTATAGTTAGCTTGGGAGAGATTACAGGGATCACATTGTGAGGAAGATTGTGGAATGCTTATACAAAACATGTTATGATCTCCTGGACTTACTGGAGATAATGTTAGAGAAATGTATACATTATTATAAAACAAATTAGCATTCAAGCTTATTGATAAAGATATGTTTGATGAAATGTTTTATACGTATATGAGACATAATGTACTGTAACTTTAGAGAACGTTTGTTTCAAGGAACGTGTAAACGACTTGGGTAGAGTACTAACACGTGCGGTTAGAATGGTGCCCGAATTCGCGTCTGTGCTGCTGTGAAGAGAGGGTGTAATTTCTGCAACTTCTCTTAGACACTAGAAGGTAAAAATGAGGTATTATTTTCCCTCATGAGATTGTAAATAGACAGACCGATTTGATTAGGGTAGAAGTTCCAAAGTTGGCCCGGAAATTGAGAGTGAGAAGGGATGTAAGGATTTTTCTTTTCGTAAAATTATTGACTCAAAGAATTCATTAAGCGGGACTTTAGTGTGGGAAAGAAATTTCATCACACAAAGCTGGATCAATACTCATGTTTGCTTCCGTCTGTGGAACTTTCGTTTTGCTTGTGGTACCTTCCCTCTGTCTGTGGTAACCTCCCTCTGTCTGTGGTACTCTCCGTATGCTTAGGGTTCCCTCCCTCCATCTGTGGTACCCTCCCTAAGTTTTTGGTACCTTTTCTCCTTCAGTAGCACTCCTCCTCAGTCAGTGGTACCTTCACTTCGTCTCAGGTACCCTCCCACTGTCTGTGTTATCCCCTCTCAGTCTGTGGTGTCTTCCCTCCGTCTGTGGCAGCCTACCAGTGGTGTAGTACTCACCCAGTAGTGGTGGGCTCCAGTAACGTTGCAGACAAGTCTTAGCCTGGCCCCCTCCACCACAGTTATCTCTGTGGTGTTATGGGTTGCCTCCTCGCCTACCATCTCTGGAACACTGCTGTTGTTCTGTAGAGCCTCTTTCATAGCCGCCTTCAGCACTCGCGCGGCCTTGCCACCACTCTCACTCTCTCCTGGCACTGAATAATCACCATCTTTACCTTTAGAGTCCTCCAACACTTGGCTGGTCTTCTCTATCAGTTTTCTCTTCCAGAGGTCCAGCACGTTATCCATGATCACACGTGGCTTGCTGTGTGCCATGTACGCCCTCATCCGCATGTTCTCCGGATCGGAGTTATGCTGAGGTCCTCCCACCACGTGTTCCAGGATCCTGCTGTAGGCCTTCTTCAGGTCTGCCGTATCCTCTACCGGATTTTTGTCCTCGTCCTCGTCGGACACGCCGGTAGAACACGTCTCGTTCTCGAGGAGCCACTCGTCGGAGTCGTACTCCTCGTCCTGTTCGAGGAACTGCTCCCCCATGTCTACACTCGCGACTGTTGGAATCATGGTCTCCGAGGCTCCTGTGCCGACGGTGGGTTGCTCGCCTGTGTCTGTGGAATCTCCATCGTTGACGAAGTCTTCACTGCCGGGAGGTTGAGCCACTTCGTCGGGAGAGCCGTCACTGCCTGTAGATCGATTCAGCTTGTCGCTGGCGTCGTCGCTGTCAGTTTGAACTGACTGGACCACATTTATGTTGGGGTCGTCATTTTGAGGGGTCTCGTTGAGTGAGGCGAGCGCTGTGTCCACAGCCTCCTGACCATCTGCTGGGGAGGGGCTCATGTTTTGCGCACTTAGGTCATGTTGGCCGGGGGCGTGGATGAGGGTGGGGGAAGCGAAGGAGAGGCCGTGGAGGTGGGGCAGTAGGAGGAGGAGGAGGAGAAGGCTTGAGGACAGCCACTTGTTGAGGATCTTGGGGCGATTCATGCTGGTGTTGTCGTCCGCAGGTCGTGACACGGACTGACGAAGCCCGCCGCCAGCAGCCAACACTTGTGGGGATTACTGCTGCTGGTGACGGTTGCCGGGCCTGACGACAACCCAGGTCATCATGACGTCAGACAACACCTGACTGGCCAGGTGGGGTTGTGTGGTGATTTTCCTGATGTTGTTGTTATTGTCACTTGCTAATCATGTGGTCACTGATTACCTGGGTGGGTTGCTAGTATACGGCCCCGACCGGTAGTGCCCAGAGTCTAGTGTCGAGTCACCCGACGGCTGGAAGGTCACGTGGTTACACAGTGAGTCGGAATGAGAGAATTACACCCACACGTCAGGATATTGTGTGCAGAGAGGGAGAGATAGAGAGGGGGGGGGACGAGGGAACCTTGGATGGAATGCGTTACGTGGGACGGACGAGGGAACCTGGGATACAAGTGTGTAAGATTATTCCAACGAAAACATCCCTTGTAGAGGCAAACAACGACCTCATTTGTTGTTTGACTCCATCCACACCTGCTGTGCAACCCTTGCAACACCTGTGTAACTCTTGCCGCACCTGTTGTGCAACTCCTGTCAAACACGTGTGACTCCTGCCACACTCGTGTAACCCCTGCCGCGCCTGCTGTGTTACTCCTGCCCCACCTGTTGTGTAACAGCCACGCTCGCTGCTGGGGCTTCTTGCTCCTGAGGTTTCCCTGCGCCTCCCTCCTTTACCATATCATCCACACACACACACAAAAAAAGATAAATATGTTGATAACACCTACGTGACGACCAACTGTGACCTACTGACTGGCAGAGGCGGTAGGGTTAGCTCTATTGTCAGGTGGTGAACGAACACACAGTTCTACCGTCAAGTATTACCAAACGCTGTTGGTAAGAACAAAACCAGATCTAAAGCTCTGACTTTGATAGACCCAAGAGGAGAATGGCGTACAGATATGTGTTGCCGACAGAATTCGGTGTATCATAAGCACTCGCTTCAACGCTACAGAACAGAGTACTCCTTTATTGTCGACTTCAGGCTTCTTGGTTTCTTGTTGTATGAATTTTGTAAACCTTCTAAAGACAATGATATAACAGGGCATGTTCTGTTCACGTATCTGGGCTCTGCAAGGCAGTGACCCTCACCAGTGAAAACTATGGTGTCCATAATACAGAGTAAATCTCCTAGTGGTCAGCCAGTGGCGTCCTAAGGTGGCTTATGTAAACTTGCCTCAAGTCTCCTGTATGCGTATAACGATAGTCTCAAGTCTCTTAGGTTCCTATAATGTCTTGTGTACGCCATAGTGTGTCGGGCGTGGAATGCAGTAGGAGACATGTGTGAACTGTCTCTCGAGACAGATGGTTCGGTATACTGTGGATCGGGCGCGTGTGTTTCGTGGTTTGTCTAGGTGTGTCCACAACCCTGACGACACCCACCGCCGATCGCAGACATGAGCAAGTCTAAGTTTAGTCGTTTTTATTATTTTTCGCCCACAGCAGTCAGTAATATTGTGCAGCCGTGGTTCATGCTGTGAGCGGTAACATAAAAGGATTACGGAGGTCACAAAGGGTCTTTGTCAGACGCCAGTAGCCGGATAACCACAACACTATACATTATACAGTACAAAGGTGCCTGATTACATAAGCTGACAGTATTTTTGTAGACTCACCAACATGCAAAACGTTTTAGGTATCTCACATTAACGGTGAAATGTTACTCCTCACACTCATCTCTAAAGCGGTCAGTTATCTCTCAAGTGATATAGTGTTGTGGTGTGTATACATACCTTTAACCACGTACCGTAATTTACAATACACCTGATTAATACTTACAGGGAAATTAAAAGCAATAACTTAGAATTAATGTAGCCGTAGCGACACCGTAAAGTCTTCTTGATCTTCCTACTTTACTTGTTTCTAATTGGATCTGCTGGTGCCCGTTTCCACTCGTGTACGTGCTTCTGATGCACCTGCCAGTTCTCTCCTGATCACTATTTTTAAACTGTTTGTCAAGCCAGTGTTTTGTTCAGCAGAATCTTTATATAGCGCAAGCTTGGCCAAGGTATAAGTTTCATCATGCTCTCAGACACCAATGACTTGAATGCTTTTACCAGCAATACTTGCAACTATGGCTGGCTTCTGGGTTTAGGTTATTAAGGGCGTTTAACTAGGGCAGAGAGTCAAATGTGATTAAATTGTCTTTGGTTGAAATTTCTGTGCTGGGCGAAGAGCGATGATGTGTATGAAGAACAGTTCAATTTGTAAGTCAGAAGACTAGTTATTTCTTTTGACATTCTTGTGTTCCAGCACCATTGGTCGGAGGAGTTACAACAGGAACACCTACAGCCCTCCCAGTGGAAGAGATGGGAGAGCCGTCACCATAGATAACCTGTGTCATGTTGATTTCAGACTGGAGTTTCTGCATGTGTTCTAGAGCACTGGCTTTGGCAACATGTTGAAGGTGAGGATAGTAAGTAATTACTTTCCAGTTGGCAAGTAAAGGCGTGGTGGTGTCAAGGAAGTTAACGGCCAGGGTGGCAGGAGGTGCTCCCACAACCATTTATTACAGACCTCATATGGGCCGAGTACAGCATTTTAGCCACTCTGTCATCAGCGCTGTGATTGGGGTTGTACTTTGCAACAACTCGCACATCTGTGAGCCCCATTCATTAAGGTGCTGTTCCTGTACAGCAGCTGCAGAACACGGCGCCAAGATATTTGAAAGGACAGCCAGAGTCCTGTATCGTACAGCAGTGTTCTCTCGACAACCTCCCTGCCACACCCACAGTCTTGTCACGCTGCGTGTTTCTGCCACTCTAAGTTGCGGCGTCCATCTGTACCACATAGTTCTGCCGTCCATCTGTACCACACTGAATTGTGACGCATATCTGTACCACAGTGTTATGAGATGTCTCTGCCATACTGCCGGCGTCCTTTTTTTTTTTTTTTTTTTTTAAGGATATGTACTGGCACAAAGGTCGTTCGAGTGTCCTAAAAGAGCTTTCCATATAAAGCTTGCTCCTTGACTACCCTTGCTTTGCGTGTTGCTCTGTCCGCCTGGGGTCTGTATTTAGGGCGGTGCGTGCGTAGATTGAAGTCATAAGTGTATAAATGAAAGCTAGAATAATCGCTGCGTGGGGTAAATAAACACAGTAACCACACACCGCCATCAGTAAGATTTTGAGTAATGAGGACAGGTGAAGGTTGAGGGAAGCGAGTTGGACCTGGAGGAGTGATGGGAACATGGTGAGTGTTGAGGGTATAAGAACTCTGCTCCGAGGGGTGGGAAAAGCATGTTCAATGTGTGCCATGCTTGTACGTTGAACGTTTGCCTTCCCTGTCTACACTGTATGTGTGCACGGGTGCAGTGCAACGCTTGACCCGCTCCACTTATGTACCCTTCCTAGAGCCGGATCTTCATGTCGCAGAGTTGTACATTTGCCAGTGAATGACAATTACAGTAAGTACATGGATTACATTGATGTTTTTCCAAGGTGCCTGTATCTCTGGCCTCACTCATCGTCAGCTGCTGCAGAGGATGTGAAGCTAAGCTGCACCCGTTGGTCCCTGCAGCAGACATAACAACAGGCAGGTGACGGGATCTGCTTCCTCCATCCCTGTTGCTCTGGAAGGGTAAGTCCTGTATCGTGAACTCTGCTGGGAACACACTTTTCTTTACCTTTCACGAAAACCACCCGACGAGGATCAGTGGTTCATTCATAAACCAACTACTGAAGTATAAACCTTTTCCTAGTGTATGAAACTTTCCCTAAACCTTGTGTGATGGTTTACGATACAGCGGCTACACGCTGGCCAGAGGCAGGAGTTTCGGACAGAAAATACAGTAAAGCTTTTAGGAAAAGTCTGTAGAAAATGGTCGTAAGTTTTAACAGCCTGGAATGAAGCAGTTTCCTAGCAATACCCTAGGTAATTTTTAAGGCGGGAGGAGAAAGAAAAAGTCATATAGGATACGGCAATGAACAAGAGGAATTCCTGGAAATCTGGAGCCGGGGCCGTTGTTGTGCTCATAACGATGTTAATTGCGACTTAAGCCCACGCGTATGGTCGGAACACCGGGCCACAGAGTCAATATGTCACCCATAGTGTAGCGTCGCTTTTGTGCTTTGTTTCAGACTTCAGAAATATCTTAACCTTTTGAGGTCAGTTAATTTAAACTTCTTTTGCAACGCTGATGTTGTTTGTCATCAGGCTAACCCCTCTGAGCGCGACGGCTCGACCTTTGGCACGACAACACGACCCTTGTGTTTGAAGGCTTGAACTTTGACCCAACTCACAAGGGTCAGGTTGGGGGTCAAGAGCGATTAAGCTGTCATAATGAAGGAGGTAGATGGAAAGTGTTGAGCGGATGGAGGCAACTGTTAGGTAAAGGTTTGGCGAGCGAGGAGCCAACCTGTCCACCGATGGAACGACCAGAGTGATTACTGTTATGATTAATGTCTGTGATTACTGTTTGTATGGCACGTGGAGAGACTTTTACACTCGTCTCTTAACCCTGTGTGTAAATATATGCTAATGACCACGAGGAAAATAAAACGCGACAAGTTTCCGAATGCACTTTCGTGCAGTGATCACATCGTCAGGAGAGATACAAGAATAAGACAGAAGACGTAGAACAGTCAGTTGATATACGAGAAAGAGACGCAGCTAAGACGCCATTGGCAAACAAGCTGGTATAAAAACTTTTTTGTTTCTTGCGTGATTCATGACGGAGACAGGAGCAGTCTTGTGCCGCAGAGGAGCCACCCTGAGCCGCTGTACCCAGGTTGTCGGATACATAAGAAAGAATAATCCTACGCCCACCAACGGCTGTATCTGTTGGCGGTGGTACCATCCAAATAACGACCCTGTCCTAATGAGTGATTTTTGTCCGAAGTTAATAAGTTGGTGAGCGAGTGCTTGATCCTCAGCCTCTGCTGGTGAAGGGTTCATTAGTGTCCCACTCATCAGCTGGCGCAATGGCTGATGTACCCTTATTATGGAGAATAAGTGACAAAACATTATCAACTTCAGGTTAATCAGTAGTCGTGCACTGATAACTTCCGTTCCTGATTATTTTATATATTTATACTCATTAAAAGCATGAAATATGTTGCCTTCGGTAAGAAAATGAGAAGTGGAAATCAGATCGTATCTAATGTTTGTGGATCGAGACCCTACAAAACACGTTATTTCTAACTGCTTAGAAATACTTTCTCCTTGTACGGTCACTGGCGGAGTATAAATAACTGCATTAAAGAGCTTACGTTTTAAAACGAAAATTATTTTACTATTCTCTGTTAATAGTTTTTGGGGTATTAAGCTGTTGGCGGAGAGTTGTGCCTCCCTGTATTTTTTGTTTCCATGTATACCCTCCACCACCAGCTGATGAAAACATAGAACGTGTTTACGTCTGGTACAATCAGCTGATCACACTGTAGCCCTTCTTTACACCAGGTGCCATCAGCTGATCACACAGTAACCCTTGTATACATCTGGTGCCATCAGGTAATAACATCTTCCCCATCACCTATGGTATCAAAATGCGTATGCCTTACCATATCAAGAAGGTCTTGGTATTTGGTTATATTTTGGTAGACAGGTTTAGGTAGTTTTGTTTAGACTGACTTTATTACATTAGGTTTATGTACATCAGATCTATTTTGGTTTTTAAGACTGATTTAGTTATACTGGTCTTTGTGGGTGTGTTAACTGTAGTGTGCTTAACGCTCGGAAAGGGAGGTCAGTGTCGAATTTGGCTGTATCATCTCCTGTCATGTGCTCTTGATAAGCAGTCATAAAATGTGTATAAACTTTCAACTCTTGTGGGAAAAAGATTATCTTTCATTTTCATTTTTCTTTTTAGTGGAGGGAAGTAATTCAATCTATAACAATAATGTGAACTTTTAAGTATTTAGGATTACGGAGGGAAAACTGCAAGTTGCATTTACACAGTCGTGACTGTTTTTTTGATAATGCAGATAAAAGATATAACAAAAAATGATGTAGGATAAAAAGGAATCGCTGACAACCGACCCTTACTAATTTGTTTTGGGAAGTTTCTGGTAAACTTTGGCCGGCGCGCCGTAGGCCGCCACTACCTGCTCCCCCAGGGCTCTCAGCTGCCAAACCCCTTAGTCAGACGAGGGGAATGTATATGTCTCCTAACTTTCAGACTAATCTGATTTTTGAGAGGAGTGTCAAAGGAAGAACGGGACACCCCCACCTCTAACCCCAAGCTACATTTAATGTCGCGTGGGGGTGGTCGGTGATGGCAACACTGTAGGGGCCAGAAACGTCCGTGCCCAGCATTATTCTCTAAGTATAACGCTGGTTAAAACTTGAATAAAATTGACATGAATATTGTAATACCAGTACCTATGAGAAGTGCATCACATTTTCCGTCACAGTAATGTGATATGGTCACCAACTTTACAATAGACACATTTTATGACGTAAACATACACACACACACACAGGTACACACGTGTCAGTACATTAGCTTTTTTCGAACGTAGACTTTGTGTAGGTCTGTGTTATACAGTTTCACCTGTGAATGTGAAGCAACAGTAGTGTTAGGTAGGCACACGCTCGGTAAAGGTCTCCATGACGCCAGCGGCTGTTGTCATCAGGCGGTATATTGTCTGAAATAGAAATACGTGTCATCTTCACCCAGAACAACAATAGTATGTTCCTTTGGAAATATAGGATGACGTAAACAGGTGTGTGTGTGTGTGTGTGTGTGTGTGTGTGTGTAGCATTATATTGCATCAGTCTCAACTCTGACACTGGCGGCAGGAGCATGGCAGTCATGGCAGGAGTTAGGCAGGTACGGCTGACAGGGGCGGCATGTACTGAAACCGCCGGGTGGCCACTGAAGCTCCGTATTTCGTTAGATTTTGCTGATGGAGGAACTCCAAGGAAGACGTCCAGTGAGCTAGTCTCTCTCTCTCTCTCTCTCTCTCTCTCTCTCTCTCTCTCTCTCCTGTGACCTTCAGTTATATAATGTCTACAAATTACTTCCTTATAATTGGTCCTTCTTTCCAACCCCCACGCTGCAGGAGCCTCCCTCCACCCTCACCACTCCTGTGCTCCTTGACCCTCACCCCTCGTGCGTTCCTTGACCCTTACCACTGCTCGTGCGATACTTGTAGCCTCACAAGCCTTCAGGTTTGACAAGGAAACATCTATATACAAAAATATAACTTTACTTTAACATTACGGCACAGAGGCACTGGCTAGCGTGGACGTCAATAATCTGGCTGAGGAGTAACTATCATAGGTCTTGGGTTCGTATCTTTGCCTGGCATTCAGAACAAGGACTGTATGGCTTTTCGGGGCCTTCAGGGCGGGATAGCCAACTATAGTCAGGTACGCAACATCATACATCGGCTGGGCTACCTGCCAAGTAACTTGAGGGATTGATTTTATTCCTAAGGTTTACGTAAGTTAGCCTTTACTGCAAGTGGAATATCATAAACCGGTTTACAAAGCATTAAACGTAACTGAAATTCCAACGGCACAGTATTGAAGACGCTAAGCGCATACCGTTAGCAACTCAAGGGTGGGCCGTTTTGATAACTGTTTCTTTCTCTACACCTCGAAGTTATAGAACTCTCTACCCTCTCATGTCTTTCCCAACAACTATGACCTGTCACATTTTAAAAGGCAGGTTTTTTTCATTTCTTTCACTATTTATGGATACTTTGCGTCTTTTTTTTCCCCTTCATTGATTTAATCATATTTCAATTAAAGCCCTTTCTTGATCTGGACTTTAGTCTGTGACTGGAGCCTCCAACTTAAGGAAAAAAAAAACTAGCTTCCCTTGCGAGCGTAAAACGGTTGTAGACTACAAATGTCCTTCTAAGTAATAGGTCTAATTAATCTTGTAACTAGACCAGTGGACTTCAGCTTACACAACCGAGTAGAACAACATTATATATAACTTTATTAACTTCTCAAGAAGTGAAACCTGCGTTAGCGGAATGCTTATCCTGGCGTTATGGTATAACGCCTCCCATTGACCTGGGTGAACTGGGGCAGCGTACGGTCATACGGCTGGAATGGTTAATAATAGAAAGAATATTGATTAACTCCCGCCTCTCCTCTGCCTTGAGGGCATGGATGACGCTGTGTGCAGCAGAGGGTGTGATCTCGATAATAGATTAGAGGACCTGGAGGTCTGTGGGAGGGGTTAGGGTAGGTATCCCGTCGTTGTTGTTATCCTGACAGTCCTCAGGTGTTTATCTTCCAGGACCCCCTCCCCCACTCCACCCCCCACCCCCCCACACACACACACACGCGCGCGCGTGCGCGCGCGCACCCCTCCATCTATTGATGAGAGAACATGTCATCGGCAGAAATTGGAAAGTCTGTTTCACAAGTTTCCAAGATCTTCCCTTTATACTTGTGGCTAGCCAGTAGTTCGGTCCCGGTTGTCGAAGACTTTTCTCATATTACCAGTTGTCGAATGTCGTATACGGGGAACGTGGATCAGTGGTGTTCTTTGGCCAGAGGCTCCCATTACATATTCCTCTTATGACCTGTCCATTTTCCTATGTTATTACTACCTGTTCTTGTCCCTCTAATACCTGCGTATGACTCTTTGAGAGTTGTTCATGTCCCTTCGTTAATACGTGTTCATGGCCCTCTGTTATCACCTGTTCATGGTCCTGTTATTTCCACCAGTGTTACTTGTTCGTTTACTGTAGATTAGTCGATAGGTTATTTGTCCGCACTGCACCAAGGCTTTTTAGATGAAGCTAAAATAAATGGAGGTAATCCTGACACTGTACGCTGGCTATCAGGAAAATCTAAACCACGTTTTTTTTTTTCTGTTACGGTTAAAAGATGGCGTTGCTGCAGAGAGATAACAGCGAGAGCGTGTGGGTTGTTGAAGTTTTGTTTCCTTCCCCGCTGGACGCACGACGTCATCATCAATCTTTTTAACGGGTTCGCTTTACGGTAACTGACCGCCTCATCTAGCCCTTCCTGCCTGGTATTTCTCCATGTGTTGTTTTACTTCTTCCAGCCAATAGTCTTGTACCGTCGCCTGGAACCTATGATAGTAATAGTTTACTGCATGATACAGAAATCCGATTCTTATCGACTAACACTATAGGATCTGATGCCCTTGTTCACGTGAGCAATACGACATGATCCTCTGTTCACTTGGACAATATGATCTGCTTCTCGTGTTCATCTAGAGGGAAGGATCTGGTCCCCTTATTTACCTGCACTCGGGGATTACCTGGACCAAAGGATTTACCTCTATTCACCAGGACAGTGGATTTAATCCTTTCGCTCGTCTACACACCAGAATCCGAGTCCCAGGTCTCACTGACAGGATCATCTGATCCCTTTGTTTACACTGACTAAAGGATTTGCTTCCTTTGCTCAATAGGAAAAGTAAGATTTGATCCCTTTGTTCACCTGGACAGTAGGCCATGATCCCCTTGAAACGATTTGCTCACCAAGAAAGCAGAATTTGATCCTCTTGTTCTCCAGAACAAGAGGATATGATCCACCTATTCGCCTGAACTGTGGGATCTGTTCCTGTTTTCACCTGAGCAGTGGAATCTGCTTATTTTGTTCACCAGGACATTAGTTTCAGATCCTTGATCATGTGACATGATCTAGAACACGTTAACTATATTAGCGATAGGGTCTGACCTGATTTCTCATCTTGTTAACAGATATGTTTGACATATCCCTTAATTAGGAAAATTTTCGTTCTAACGTTTTTCAGAATTAATTAAGCTGTCGTGTAGATGATTAATTCCTTCACGTGCATGTTAACTATAACATGATTATATATATATATATATATATA
>JAYMFT010136682.1:0-12917 GCA_038088735.1 Panulirus argus
ATTTTTTTTTTTTTTTTTTTTTTTTTTTTTGTGTGTGTGTGTGTATCACCTTTCGTGAGGCTGTATCATCGGAAGCAAAAAATAGAATCAGTCAGGGAAGACACTATCATTGAGAAAATTACCACCATTATAATTATCTATCGAAGGAAATTATATCCAGGAGCAACAGGGGACGGCCAATTAAGAAAATAAGTGTCCCGTGTAATGATCCTTCGCTTATTACTCCGAGGGATAATATATCAATAATTTACTCATAATATGAGGTTCACATGGAGATCATAATTAGTAATTTAGATAAGATTTGAAAAAACAAATTTTCATATACGAGGATAATAATAATAATAATGATAATAATAATAGTAACAATAAGAGTAATGATGATAATAATAATGATAATGATGATAATGGGATGAGTGTTGGGATGAGGAAGTAATGTTGCTAGTGAAAAAGAAAAGACAGGCGTTTAGGCGGTACTTACAGGGGAGGAGTGCAGATGACGCGGGGGAATGTATGAGGATAATATGCAGGGGTTGAAAAAGAGGGCAAATAAGGCTTGGGATGAGCGAGTATCATCAAATTTTAGGGATAATAAGATGTTTTGGAAGGAGGCTGATAATGTTCGAAAAGCAAGTGAACAAATAGGAACATCGTTGAAGGGGGGAAGTGATAACAGGTAGTGATGAAGTAAAGAGGAGATGGAGTGAGTATTCTAAAGGACTGTTGAATGTGTTTGGTGATAGGGTTGCAGATGTAGGGTGTTTGGATCAGGTTGGTATGAGAAGTGAGAGAGTCATGGAGGGTGGTCTGGTGAAGAGAAAGGAGGTGGCGAAAGCCTTACGTTAAATGAAATGTGGCAAGGTTGCTAGAGTAGATGGTATTACCGTTGAATTAGTTAAGATAAGGGGTGCTTGTGTTGTTGACTGGTTGGTAAGGATTCTCAATGTATGTATGGATAATGATGAGATGCCTGAGGATAAGCGGAATGCATTTATAGTGCCACTGTACAAAGGCAAAGGGAATAAAGGTGTGTTACAACTACAGAGGTAGAAGTTTGTTGAGTCTACCTGGTAAGTTGTATGGGAGGGTATTGATGGAGATGAAGGCTTTTACAGAGCATCAGACTGTGAAGGAGCATTGTGGTTTTAGAAGTGGTAGAGAATGTGTGGATCAGGTTTTTGCTTTAAATAATGTGTGTGAGAAATATGTAGAGAAACTGATGGATTTGTTTGTGGAATTTATCGATCTGGAGAAAGCATATGTTAGGGTTGATAGAGATGCTTTGTAGAGGGTCTTAAGGATATAGGGTGTAGGAGAAAAGCTGCTAGTAGTAGTGACAAGTTTTTATCAAGGGTATAAGGCATGTGCACGAGTAGGAAGAGAGGAGAATGAACAATTTTAAGTGAAGGTTGGTCTGTGGCAGGGGGGTGTGATGTCACCATGGTTGTTTAATTCATTTATTTATGGGGTGTTAAGGGAGGTAAATGCGAGAGTCTCGGAAAGAAGGGAGAGTATGGGCAGCCTGTGGGAGATGAGAGGGCCTGGAAGTGATTCAGTTGCTGTTTGCTAATGTTGCAATATTGGAGACAGATTTTAGTGAGAAACGGCAGAAGTTGGTAACTAAATCTGGAAAAGTATGTGAAGGAGAAAGTTGGGAATAAATGTGAATAAGAGCAAGGTTATTCGGTTTAGCAGGGTTGAGGAACAAGTTAGCTGGGATGTGATTGTGAATTTAAAGAAACTGGAGGAAGTGATGTGGTTTAGAGACCTGGGGGTGGACATGAAAGTGAATGGAGCCTTGGAAGCGGAAGTAAGTCAAGGGTAGGTAGGGGGATGAAGGTTTTAGGAGTGCTGAAGCATGTGTGGAAAGAGAACTTTGTCTGGGAAATCAAAAATGAAGTGTCCGGCCGGAAAACACGGATAGATCTGTAGGGCATGGATGTGAATATAGGGCTGTGGATTCGATGCATTTTTGATGGATTCCAGACATCCAGAGTTATTCTTAAAGTCGCAACACCTTGCGGTACTTACAAATCACCAACAGCTCTCCACTAATCACATATTAAGAATTGACTTGAGGACTCTTACAGTCAGTATTCCAGTGCAATTACCCTTTCTCCTTTCCGAAAGATAGGTACGATGTTTAGCTCTCTTCCTCTGTCATGGCACCTTACCTTCCTCCAGTGACTTGATGAACATTACCTCAAACGGTTTGTGTGGCTTATCTGCATACTTCCTCTCCACGTGTTGATAAACCTCCTGAAGGACTTTTATTGGGCAAGTACTCTCCCCATATCTTCTGCGGCAGTTTCATTACTTTCCGAGGCTACTACTCTCCTCCGTCAACCTGATGTAGGCGCTGCAGGATCTTTCCGAGTTTGTCATTCATTTCCTCGAATTTCCTTCCGTCATCCTCTACAACTCTTTCCTTTGAGTTCCTTAGCCTGATTAGTTGCTCTTTGATTGAGAATTTACTCCTGATGAATTCATGGAAAAGTTTAGAATCATCTCCTGCCTTGTTCACAAAGTTTCTCTTGTTTCTTTTCTCTTTTATCTTGAGAGACTCGTTCTTTATCGTGTTACGCCTTTCGAAAACTTGTTGGCTGCGGTGCTGTCCTTCTCAACACTTCCCTATATTACGTACGTCTTCTTTTTGACATCTTATACTAAACCATATCTCTCACTACTGACATTCCTTCTCTATTCATAGGCAAGAGCGCTCATGATCCAGCCCCTTTGTTGTAGGTTTCACAGACCCTTCCCTAACAATGATTGTTTTCTTATAATGTGGAAGTCCATATCCCAAATTGTGTTCTGAAAAGAAAAAAATGTTTCAAATTCTGTGTCATTTCTATGATTGTATCTAGTCAGTGAGTATGATTTCCTCTCCGTCCATAGATTTTTAGTCACTAAGTAACTTCAAGATATTATATGATCGCTTTTCCTAGTTCCATTATCGTGTTTTAGACTCTACTCTCAGTTCCCATGTTCCTGTGTTTGAAGATAAGATCTAGGAATGATTATGTGGCAGCCTTACCGGTCCTAGTGTGCCCATCAACATACATATGTAGGATATTTTCCTCTATATGCTCTATGAGAACTTGTCTTCATGACTCTTTATCTCCACGAGAATCTACGTAAAATCTCCAATTTGCTACAGTGTGTGTGATTACTATTTGTGGCAACTACCTGTGTATTACGGGGAGAGCGTTTTGCACTTGTGTTGCCTCGACTCTTTACCATGTATATATGTACCATGTCTTTCCTCCTATATATTTACGCACACACACACACACACACACTTACCTAGCCTATGTGTGTGTGTGTATATATATTCTAAAGGTTTATTATAATATACTACACGCATTTTACGGATATCTCATTCAAGCTCATCTTGTAAGTATTTGAAAGAGAAATCCCTCTTAGTAATTCTATACCACCTAGTTTGAATTCAGTCAGGTTTTTTTTTTTTTTCTTAAAGACATACATCCGAAAAAAAGGAACTTTGATCAAATTGCGGTTTATGATTAATGATTAACCCGTATAGCCTCCTTAAACCTGGAACACAAACACGTGTACACAGACAGGCATAAAACCCAAACTAAGACGAGAGGCAGGATTACTCCCTCCCACATAAGGGCTTGTCTACCTTGCCCTTGCATGCGATTACTCAATTAATCTCTCTTCTCTCTTTATCGTGATGGGATGCACGGCATAATTCACGTTTATCCTAAGTTATGATTTTCCTATACAAATTTCCTTCAGGCATATTAATCCTGCAAGGTATATTTTTCAACCCTTTTCCCTTCCCACATTTTGCTAGGAGGAGTGGGAAGTGAGGAACCCTTGCTTTACTGCCCTCTTCTTCCGCTCTTTTTATGGGGACTGCATCTTCCACAGTAGTTGTTAAGGCCGGACCACCTCGTTTGGACCTTGGAGGTGGGGTCTGTGTGACCTGTGTATCTGTGTAAACCTTTTATTCGCGTATTCCATCCCCTCTGACGTCTCATCATTTCCACAGTGCGGACGAGGGTTTCGACGGCACCTACCAGACGAAGGTGGTCGTCTCGTCGTCCGGCGGGTGTCTGTACATCCCGCCGGGGATCTTCAAGTCCACCTGTAAAATAGATATTACGTGGTTCCCCTTCGACGACCAGCGGTGCAAGATGAAGTTCGGGTCCTGGACGTACTCAGGATGGCAGGTATGGCTGTGTCAGCTGCTCAGGATGGCAGGTATGGTCATGTAAACTGCTCAGGATGGCTGGTATGCTGTGAAAGCTGCTCAGGATGGCAGATATGGTCATTTAAACTACTCAGGATGGCAGGTATGGCTGTGTCAGCTGCTCAGGATGGCAGGTATAGTTGTGTAAACTGCTCAGGATGGCAGGTATGGTCATGTAAACTGCTCAGGATGGCAGGTATGGCTGTGAAAGCTGCCCAGGATGGCAGGTATGGTCGTGTAAACTGCTCAGGATGGCAGGTATGGCTGTGTCAGCTGCTCAGGATGGCGTAGTGGGTTCTTAGGTGGGTGGGTGGGTGTGTTAAGCAGACTAGTGGCTTGTATGTATGTATGTATGCATGCGGGAGAGACGAGCGGTGTGGGTAGCGCAAAAGCAGTAGCTTCTAGTGCGACTTGGAAAGGCATCCGGCAGGATGAGTCCCTGGATAATTTCTCCAGACATATGAACTTCTGGCCTCTGACGGGCCATCCCCGTGTCTCGCAGGTTGATCTCCTAAGGTCGCTTGTGGTGGATAAGGAAAAGACTTTATGTTAAAGACGCTTGGCATCTTTACAGCGTGTGTCTGGTTGTCTTTTTTGAGTCTACCTACTACTACTACCGTCTTGGTAAAGGCTAATTCCATGCTGTTTTTACTTAATGGATGCGTGGGCCATGTAGGAGATGTATAGCGTTACTTCTTGAAAGGGTGGTGTGTGTGTGTGTGCTTGTGGCTCCCACTTTCCATCTGTTCTTTAGGATTTCAAAGCCTCATTCTTGACAGGTGAAAACCACAAGTTCTGTGAGAGCTCTAGAGAGGAACCTGGTCACGGCCGAGGGTGTTGGCCATGACGAAATTTCTAAGTCCTGTGCAGACTATGCACATCTGACTATGTTGGAAATGATGTTAGGGATTTATTCTTCGATCTGTTTTTGTAAGCTGGGGTCATCCAATCACAATTGAAGATGGCTTGTGTGTTGTTCCTCTGGGGGTGTTAGGGAATCCCTTGATGAGGGTCTGTTTGAGGCACTGTGTGTCATCATAGGACAAGTCCTAGTTGGAGAATGTCTTATAAGCTCGATGGAGAAAGACTTTGATGACACCAGACTTATATCTCTTAGGGCATTTACTGAGGCAATCTACCTAGATCTCTGGGTCTCTCTGTAGACAGAAGTGATCCACTGGGTGAAACTGTCGTCAAGAAATAGAACATACAGGATAGAGAGGCGGCTGTCGCGGCAAAGTTCATAAGTGAATACCGAGACTTAACTTGAACTCCATAGCAACCTGAGACGAATGGGGTGGTCTACGTTGTTGACTACCGTTTAGATGCTTGTGTAAAGACAGTAAGTATGTGGTTGGCAAGAGAGAAGGATCTTGAAGGATGTTATTTTCAAGGTGACGTACTACATGTAGTGTTTGGCCTCGCAGACTACCTAACCATCACTACATTTTCCTGCTGGTGGAACAGGGATTCATCAACACAAAGGAATTCCAACAGCAACAGACCATTGGGTCCTAACGAGGCTGTTTGTGATAGTAGAGGACAACAGAGCCCCAGAGACTCGTGTGATGAGAGGAGAAAGATATATAGATATACCAAAGAGAAAGGTCTGTAAACATTTTGTATTGCTAAGGAGGCATAGATGATGTCAGTGGCGGATTAGGGGTTAATTGGTTATCAAGTCTGTGCTAAAATGTCTCTATAGTACTGCTTTCAACTACCCCAAATGGTAAGCCATGTTAGCAATCCCGTTGAAGAAAAAGTACTCGCCTCATTCGAGGCAAAACCTTTGCCCACGAGTTTGTAATCATTACAACGAGTGAAATCAGACGATTCTATCCTGAAGCAGTTCGTTAAATCGAGATTACCGAAGCCTTTGGCAATTTTGAACACCTATATCAGATCACTGCTTGAATTTCTCTTTTCTAAGATATATAAATCTAAGTCGTTTAGTCGGCTTTCATAGGATTTGTTTCTCGGCATAGGAATCACATTGGTAGCTTGCTTCTGGACTATTTATAAATCTATACATGTCAGTATTCAAGTACAGACTACACCTAAATGTACTGTTTAAGCCGGAGTCGCACCAACGAACTGTAATGAATGAAGATGAGATCCTTTTTACACTAGGCTAGCCAACCATCTCCTTATCAACGTTATGAAGGGTGGTGGCAAGTATCTTTTATATGTGAAGGTGTCGGGGAATAGTTTTCAATGCTTTATTAAACTGTCTATGGCAACTAGTAATGTGCAGGAAGGATGGGGGGAGGGTGGTGAGATTGTGGTTGGTTGAAGTCTTCTGGGACATGTTGCGTGACATCGGTTCGCGTACTTGTGGTGTTGGAGTGTTTTTTTTGGGGGGGTCTGAAGCCATGTTTTAGAAGCGAGATTGGAATGTTTTGTTTGAGTCTGTTGTGGATCATTTTTCCCACAGAGTTTGGATCCTAAAGATGTAAGGACGGAGAGCTGGAAGGTGCGTGGAGAGGGTTTTTAGAACTGATATTATGTTGGCAAGTTTCCAGATGTTAGGAATTTTGTTGTGTAACCAGGAGCGGTTGAAGATATTACTTACTACCTGTAAGTGCTTGGATTGCAATTGAACCAAAATGTTTTATGTTCAAGTATGGCTTGTTTTTAGGTCCTGTATAACAGGATAGTTGTTCTTTAGGTTTTGATTGCATTGCTTGTGTCACTGGGAGTCAAGGATGGTTGGGTGGGTAGCTGTTTCTAAATGGACGCTGTGTAGTTCTTTCATAACCTATCCTCTCAAGTGGTGTGGTTGGTCTGTGGCTGATTTTTGAGGTGTGTTCCAATAGTACGTTTGTGTGTTCTTAGGGAGAATGGATTTGACTTCGATGTGCTTGGTGTGTGTGTGTGTGTGTGCCTGCGTGTATGAGTGTTTGTGTGTGCATGTGTGCCCTAAGGAAGATATTACACTCACTGGTCCTCATCTCTTGAATGTATTTTTTTTCTTGTGCAACTTTTCAAATTTCTCTACTTTGGCAGCATTCGTAGTCACCTTAACTTACTTCAGTCACTACGACTGTGATAATGTAAAAGTAGTTATTTTCACTTTCTCTAACGATTTGAATGTTTCATTTCTTATGATGACTTTCGTGTATTTCAAAGAACTTTTCACTATTATTAGACTGGCATAAGAACTGAAAGGTTGTTATAATGTCTTCCCTTAATCTTTCGTCTTTTCGTAGTAGTGAACATTACAAGCCAGAAACTGTAACTTAAACTGATTATCTGCGATACCTTGATCTCGAAATCATCCATCAGATCATAATTTGTTTCAGTAAGGTGACCAAGTCTGTATTCTAATTTAGGTCTCGTTTTAGTTGCATATATTTCATTGACCATCTTTCCATCTATGTAGTAAAAAAAAGAAAATCTAAACCTCACTTAACCTATCCAATCCATGTACTTAAATGCTTTCTTAGAATTTAGCAAGAGACAGTTTGTCTTCATAGTCATTCTCCTAACTCAGCGATTACTTGGGTAGAATATCAACCCCAAGCCTCTCTCTCACATAGGTTCGTATCACTTGTTGTCTGTCTGATTATAGTTAAATCGAGGCGTTCTTCCATTGTGTCCCATGTCCAATAGTCTTCATGTACCTGAACTTTATCAAACATTAATCAGACCAATTCTGGGGTTTGTCTTCGTCCCTTTGTTAGTTGATGCAATCCTTGTCATTCATGGCTCTATCACCTTCTGCAAACATACATCACTCAGGTTCGATTTCCATATCCTCTAGGAAGTCGCATAACTCAAGAACAGTAAAGGAACTACGACAGGACCCTATGGCACGCCGTCAGCAACCCCAAACTCACCTCGAAAAGGCTGCTTTCATGCATAACCTCTGATCCCTTCCATTAGAATAATTTTCGGTCCATCATAAGAGTCTCCCCCCATCCAACCCCACCTTGTGCTTGCCTAAAAATAAATTACATTCTTTACCAGCATCTTACACATGGGACAGTCAGAGTTCACACAGTCCACTGTGATTTCAGAAGAAGCTTACTCTAACACAGAAGTCTCAAAGGTTCTCTTTCTCATATACATTGATGATACTGATGACGGGCTGCATTGTAAGATATCAAAGTTTGCAGATGATACTAAACTGGGAAGTATCATCCACAGACGACTTTGAACGTCACAGCTTCGCAAACTGACGTAGACAAACTGATGGACGGGGCTTATAGGTGGCAGGTGAATTTTGATACTGATAACTGCAAAATTTTACGTATTGGTTGTAAAAACGAAAAGGCAAGCTACAGCATGAACTCAGATGAACTGCAAAAGGTAAATGAAGAGAAAAAGACATGGGCGTGATAATCTCCGGTGACCTAAAACCAAGTAAGCAGTGCACAGAAGCAGTGAAGAGAACAAACACGATTCTTGGATTCATAGGTAGGGTTTTCGAATTGAAGTCTAAGGATGTCATCCCTAATACTCTCAACAGTTCATTAGTTTGTCCCAACTTGGAATACTGTGTTCAGTTTTAGTCACCCTACCTAAAAAGACAGACAGACAGACAGAATGGAGAGAGAGTGCAGCATCATCGACCCACCAAGATGATTCCTGGGTTGAAAAGCAAATCCTACGAGAGCTGACAAAACAACTTGAATCTATTTAGCTTAGAATAGAAAACGGTGAAGAGGTGATCCAATACAAGTATTCGAAATTATCAAAGGCTTTGATAATCTTGACCTTACAAGCTATTTAAGACTTGGTTCGTCCAGTTTCACTCGTAGTTATGGTTACAAATTCGGGGGCAAACGTTTTGCCTCGAATGAGGCGAAGTACTTTCTCATCAACAGGATTGTTAACTTATGGATTGATCTAGAGATTAGAATGGTTGAAGGGAGTATCTCAGGTACTTTGGCTTAATGACTGCTTTGCTTCAAGTGTATTACTGATATTCTTTGCTCCTCCTTATTCACACTCAAAATTTGCAGGTTATTCTCTTTGAATTATTTGTGTGCCTTATAACTTCTGATATCTTCCACTCCACAAAGAGCGCCTTGAAGGGACCCATTGGTCTGTTACCGTTAAAATTCTTTTGAATTATTGTGTCAAGCTGACCCTTACTGATAGGGTCAGTCATCATCCTCCTCCTCCTCCTCCTCCTCCTCCTCCTCCTCCTCCTCCTCCTAGTTTGTCCTCTATTCCCTTCCTTGCTGTCGTGTATTCTTCCTGAGAAGATTTGTCTAGACCTTATCACTCTGATAAGTTTCATCTCTAACATTACTGTATCTGGTTTGGTTTCTCTAGTTCCTCCTTTAAAGTCCAGATCTTTCCCAAGTACACATTGCAACACTTAAGCCTTACTGGCCTTTCTGCGCAATTCAGATTGATCTGCTGTTTCACTTCCCTTGACTGTGTGTCATATTTCTCTAGGTCTTTCTTTGATCCACCTCTGATGGTCATCCTGCCGAATACCTCACTAGAACCGAGTTGTCTTTACACCGCAAGAAAAAAGAAGTACCTTTTGGTAACACGTCTCTGTTTAATGAGTAAAGGTCTTTACTGGTCATCTTTACATTCACCTTGACTATATATATAAATATATCTTCCTCTTCTTGATTTTCATCGGAAGTTACAGTCACCGTGTCAGTGGCCCTGTGGAAATCATCTTATCTGCAATTGCTTCCTTCGTTACCCATTTCTTTCTAGTTGTTAGAACATGGGTTGTCTTCCTGTTCAAAACTCATGGAGGGCTTACACATTTCGTCTAAGCAACCGCTCCAGTGACCCTTTCGGTTTTAATTTGGCCCACTCGTTAGCTACGTCTATCTGCTTCATCGCCTTCGTATGCCGTTTTAAACAAAAATATTCACCTTCATATATCATTCTTTCATATATCAATCTTGAATACTTCTCACATTATCAAAGCTGTCAATAGACACTCCATATTTCTATTTGTTAATCCTAACAGATAACAAGTCTCTGTGTCCTCGGTCAAGAAAACACAAAAACTGTGTTCCTGTTTTCGTCTGTGAACACATACCTCTCCTGCTGCACGGGTCATTACCTTTTTGTTCCTCTCTTCTGCAGCCTGAAGATCATATCCCGTTCTTTTTCTTCTCGTGCGCTTCGACACCTCGTTTGTTATTACCTAATTGTGCTTAAGGCGATGGATAGTTTCCTCTCATGGGTCCCCGCTTCTTATCTTTGCTGTCTTGCAGATACATAGACAAGAAGGGATGATAGATAGATAGATAGGTAGATAGATGAACGGATATCTTATTAGCTTTTCGAATTGTATTTGATAGTCAAGAGCCCAGAATACCTTAACTGCAGAACGCTAATGAACGTTAAGTCTACACTTGCTGTGAGTCGAACCGTGACAAACACATACAGAAGCATTTTGATTGACATTGTGTATTATACCGTAATGGAATGTGGTGTGACGAACGTCCTGCATCATGCTTTCCTGCTTTCCTACAGGATGCTTCCCCTCCGAGTCTTAATAATGCCTGGCCCTATGAAGAAGACAGAGGATGAATTGGGGTCGACTGACTGTCACACATTCTTAATTTCTTTACACCATAATTCATAACAATGGATTTCAGCGGTGATGCTGTTTGTACCTGAAATTTTAACGTTACCCTTTCTCTATTGTCCAGCCTCTTCATGTTATTCTTTCTGACGGTTGTGAGTTACAGAGGAATACAAAAAGAATTCAGCAGACCACTGGGTACCTTCAAGGCCTTTTGTGTTAGCGGAAGATATATGTTAGACCAATAGGAAACAAATATCATACAGAACAGTGCCCCCCTCCCCTTCTCCCCATCTACAGATGTTTCAAGGAATCTCAGGAAATACATCTTCTTTGGTGATATCTAGATGCTGTACAGCGCTCTGGACTTATTTCTCCTAACACCAGAGAACTTTTCCACGTTATACGTTGTCATGGGATGTTATATCATAAATGCCTCCGGAAAGACTCCTACGGTATTCTCATGTCTCCTCTTACCCTACCTTCTTCCACGGAGAGTCGACTGAGGACTTCCCAACCCTCACGCTACCTCATGCCATTGATTGATGGTATTATTTTTTGCACTTCGACGGACCACTTCTAACACTTCTCTGTGGATATGTGAGATTAGATTGATTCGGCGTATTCCAGCTTAGGGTGGAATGTCCATCTCCCGTGAATGTATATCTTATGCATACTGCAACACACATGCACTGCATAAACGTGTTATTATGTATACTGTTACACACAGTCGTTATATTAGTCTCAACAGTTGATAATGTGTTTCTTGTTATGTCACGACACCATATTGTTTTTATATTCTATGAACATTAATGAAAGAGTATTTCAGTCATGTTAGAAACAACAGAGAACTTCTGAATTATTTCATGTTATAATGCTAAGATAACCAGATGAATTACCTAATATATGTGTCATTTTTTCCAGCTAGTCTTAATGAATTATTATTATCGCTATTGTTATCAATATTATTATTGCCATTACTGTTGTTATTATCACAATTAATATTATGAAATGAAGTAAAAATGCTAATGAGAGAGAAGGGAAGTAGTGTGGGTGATTGAGAGATGTACAAGAGAAAGCAGCAGGAGGTCAAGAGGGAAACAAATAAAAGCTGGAATGAGGGAATAGTAGCAAACTTCAGGGAGAATGATATGTTTTGGAAGAAGGTTAATAGTGTGAAATGGGAACATCAGTGAAAGGGGGGGAGGGGGTAATTTAGGGAAGTGGTAACAGGTTGTGATGAGGTGAGGAGGAGATGGAGTAGTGAGTATTTTGAAGAACTATTGAATGTGTTTGATGATAGGGTGGCAGATTGTGGGATGTTTGGGTCGGGGTGGTATACGAAGTGAGGGAGTCATGAGGAGTGATTTGGTGAAGAAAGCGGAGGAGGTGAAAGCCATACGGAAGATGAAATCCGGTAAGGCAGATGGAGTGGATGGTATTGCAGTTGTTTTTCTTAAGAAAACAGGATGACTGCGTTGTTGATTGGTTAGATAGGACCTTCGGTGTATGTATTGATCATACTGAAGTGCTTGGGGATTGCCGGAATAATTGTATAGTATAAAGGCAAGGGGTCAGAGATGAGTGTTCGAATTACAGAGGTATAAGCTTGTGAAGTGTACCTGTTAGATTGTATGGGAAAGTGGTGGGTGGATGGCATGTACAGAGCAACAGACGGTGGAAACAGTGTGGTTTTAGGAGTGGTAGAGGATGTGTGGATCAGGTCTTCTAGTTGAAAAATGTGTGTGTGAGAAATATTTAGAGGAAACGGAAAGATTTGTACGTGGACTAGCTGCGTCACCGATCGTTAAAGACTGATGTATCACACTGGTGACTAAGCTTTGTCGAATTAAAGCTTCAAGAAGGTGGATTCGCTTTAACACTATTGACCTCTTGCAGCTCGACCTTCAGCTACAGTCTGAGGACGGGGGTGACCTAAGTGACTTCATCAAGAATGGCGAATGGGACCTTATTGGTGAGTGTCTGCTCCAGTGGGCGTGGGTGTGGACGTGGCTGACGATCTGGCTGTGTTCGGCGTGTCTGACGGTCTGGCTACTTATAGAACTTTATATACAGTGTACATGTGGCTATTGTAAAAAAGAAAAAATGTATATGTGAAAATTGATATATATATATATATATATATATATATATATATATATATATATATAAAGTGTGTGTGTGTGT
>JAYMFT010136693.1:0-12917 GCA_038088735.1 Panulirus argus
CTCTCTCTCTCTCTCTCTCTCTCTCTCTCTCTCTCTCTCTCTCTCTCTCTCTCTCTCTCTCTCTCTCTCTCGCAAGCTTCATGTCAGGGAGTCAACCGTCACTGACTGTCTGGCGTTATTGCCGGGGCATCATTGTCTCCCTGGCTGTCAGCACTGCACCCACACACCTCCCCTCTTCCACCTCCTCCTCCTCCTCCTCCTCCTCCACACCCTCTCCCTTCTCCCCCAGCCCGACACTTCCCCCCCCCCCTCCAACCTCTTCCCTCCCCCAGGACAGCGGACGTCCTTCAGGAGTCAGCAGGGGGAGTTTACAACTCCCCCTCGCCTCCACCCCCGCACCTGACTCAGGTGATAGGGTCAGATGCATTGTAATGCCGAGGGGTACATTGATAACGTACCAGTTCATGGGTACGTGTGGGGGGGGGGGGGGTACGTGGTAGGTGGGTGAATGTGGTAGGTGGGAGTACGTGGTAGGTGGGAGTACATGGTAGGTGAGGGTACGTGGTAGGTGGGAGTACGTGGTAGGTGGGGGTACGTGGTAGGTGGGGGAAGAGATGTCTAACAGTGACGGGAGTACACGAGAAGGGCAACAGAAGACCTGATGATAGCAATATCCTAAATCATAAATGTATATAGACAGAGACAGGATTGGAAAGCAACAGATGTTCCCTTACCTCAGGCAACAACACACACACACACACACACACACACATGCGCGCGCGGTACAGAATATGGTCTGTGGTGAAATATGAATTCATATTCTTGTGTGAAGGACAACATCAGATCCTACCGGCCTCGCTCACAGTGTATGAAGTTATTTTCAAACTGGTCACATTCCCGGCGCTATACTTACGCTGTTTACATTGACAAACGTAAACAAACTGTTTACAGGGCTTTCCATAAACTATATCCGTTCGTTAGTGCACTGTTACAGCACTGTTGCTTCTGTCACTACTTGAACATTCCGTTATGTTTCTACTGTCTATAATTATGTCACTGGTTATATCACTTTAACAGTATAGTACTGTGCGGGTATATCCATGTAGCAGCATAGCACTGCATGGCTATTTCACTGTAGGAGCATATCACCGTATGGCTATATCCTTATAGCAGCGTAGCACTGCATGGGTGTTTCACTGTAGGAGCATATCACCGTATGGCTGTATCCTTATAGCAGCGTAGCACTGCATGGGTGTTTCACTGTAGGAGCATATCACCGTATGGCTATATCCTTATAGCAGCGTAGCACTGCATGGGTGTTTCACTGTAGAAGCTTATCACCGTATGGCTATATCCTTATAGCAGCGTAGCACTGCATGGGTGTTTCACTGTAGGAGCACATCACCGTATGGCTGTATCCTTATAGCAGCGTAGCACTGCATGGGTGTTTCACTGTAGGAGCACATCACCGTATGGCTTTTTCACTTAGACAGCACGGGGCTGTATGGCTATCACCGTATATCATCGTTCGCGTCACTGCACCCCCCGTCACCCTGTGCTAAGGGCACAGAGCCTTCACTGCTCCGGGATGTGACTGGAGGAGTGGCCTGGGACGGACGGGCCTTGACGACAACTTCCCTCGTGACCTCCCATGACCCCGGATAAAAGTGCTCTTGCTGACCCCACTTCCGCCACACTGTGTCCATAATAATGACAACATCAACAGAGAGTCTAGACACTGGCCAGTGTAGCTAGAGCGTCAGGTCTGAAGGGGTCCCCTCCCTTGGTCTAGACTGGAGATTTAGCCTAGTCTCCCAGGGACTGGATTGGTCTGTATGGGTCTTCCTAGGAATATCTTAGCTACTCTAGGGTCTAGCCGAGTCATCCAGGGTCTAACTGCAGACATTTTAACGACCGGATCTTACAGTACTTATCCAAGGTCCAACTGATTAACCGAGCGTCTGGCTGATTCTCCCAGAGACTGGCTGACTCTCCCAGGCACTGGTAGATTCTACCAGTGTCTCTCTCATTCTCTCAGGGACCAGCCATGGATGTGAGTTTTTGTTGGCATTTCTTGGGTAGTGAAAGGTATTCACAAGTCTAGCTGAGCCTTTCAAGACTTACCTGGTTCTAGATTACAGTAGATGGGACTTCTACTATCTAGATAGGACCTATAGACCTTCTTTTTTTTTGGGGGGGGGGGTTGCTCTAGTTTTGTATAAATGGTTCCTTCGTGTGACCTGGTGTTAGCGAGTTGTGACGAGTGGTCCCGTGTCTGTGGAAGTCTTCCTTGGTTTAGCTCGGTCGTCTCAGAGCTGTCGAAGCGTCTCTAGGTTTGTCTGTGTCTTCACGGGAGTATAATTGCAGTTCGCAGGGATAAGTTGGGCTCTCTAGGGACCAATAAAGTCTCGTGCAGTGTTCTTGGGTTCCCAAGACAAACGCTGGATCTTGCCAGGTGTGTAGCTGACAAGGTGTGTCACTAGTGTACCCTGACTTTACCGAGTCCTGTTGGTTAACCCAGGGTCAAGAGAGGTCAGGGCTGGAGGAAGGATAAGTAGCCTGGACAAGTCGGAGGAGACGAGTGCGACAAGGTCATGGAAGGATTAGGAAGGACCTGTGACAGCGCCCACTTCTGTGCAGGTCATGTGTCAAATGTAAGGGTCAGTTTACAATGCTTTGGCCGTGTTGAGGTTGGGTTGGGAAGGTGACAGCCCTAATTGGGGAGGAAATGACACCGAGCTGGGGAGAATAGTCACGAGGGATCTATGGAAAAGACGTGAGGAACGCGTAATGTTCTGTTAGCATCGACATTCGACCCCCCTCTCCACCGTCCGTCGTCGGGGAAACAGGGCGTCCAATATAATCGCGGGTCGGGAAGGTCGCCAGCGAGAAGTGTCGCCAAGAGTTGGGTGTCACAGTGGGCCGGGATGAGAGGGAGGTCTTCTGTTCTGTGAAAGACAGAGTGTGACGAAGACATTAAAGAGAGGATCTCACGTGCTCTAGTTACTGGGGCCCTCTCGCCTCTCTCTCTCTCTCTCTCGACAAAACTACCGAGTTTAAGCCCTCGGTCGCGACGGTACGACCCTTGAGCATGACTGCACGACTCTTGAATATAATAACCTGTCCTCTGACATGACCCTCGTGAATTAGTGAAGAGTAGAAAGTTGTGTTGAGTGACGAGGAGCAAATAATGCCAGTCGTGGACTTTGAAGCAAACTATTTGCCGTCTTTTCTTAAGCGCATCCATGGCGTTGGTTTCAACTACTCTAATTGGTTTTACGTTAACGTATGGAGTCACACTAGTCTACCCTCAAACGGCTTCGTAAACTGAAACCATCAAAACCTTTGAGGATTTTGAACTCCTGTGAGACATTACGAACTTCTGCTTTCTAAAGTTGCATAAATCGAATTCGTCTCGTCGGCTCTCTGATGGGATTTGCTTTTTTTTTTTTGTACACCTACCGTTCTAGGCGTGCGTGTTATCCTCCGTTTTTGGAAGACGGAAATACCTGGAACTCCTGACTTGTAGGTATTTTCTTCAGGAATCCAATCTTAGTTTCGTCCACTAATACTTTTACGCAGTCACCCACCTGACCATCGGCTAAAAAACCAGTACACTGTCTCAGTTTAACGCTCCTAAGCAGAACGTCGAGGGAAAACAGGGAGAAAATGATCCGAGACGTGTTGTAATTAAGGCGACAAATGGCTTTCTATTTCAGGGTTAATTTTAACGAGGCGTAGACGGAGAGAAAGGGTTATTACTGACACGGAATCAGAAAACAGGATTTCTTAGGTTACTTTCGTCATCAAATTTCAAGGGGATTTAACACTGTCATGTGTCAAGGGGACTCATCATTGTCATGCGTCAAAGAGACTATTGTCAGGTGTCTAGCTATTTAACAGTGTCATGTGTCAAGGGTATTTACCGGCGTCAGGTGCTAAGGGTGATTAACATTGTAATGTCACAAGGTATGACAGGTACTGTAAACATATTTGACAGATGTTGTATGCTAAATGTGACAGGTGTTGAAAGGTATGTATGTCAGGTACTGTAAGGCATATATAGCAGGTGTTGTAAGGTATATATGACAGGTGTTGAAAGGTATATATGGCAGGTGTTGTAAGGTATATATGGTGGGTGTTATGTGTTACCAGAGAGACCTGTCTAGGGCCACAGACAGGCGGGGATATTACCCTGAGAATCCTGTCTAGGGTCACTGACCGGCCGGACTTGACGGTGGCTGTTTCACAAGGGTCAACAACATGACCTTGCACAAGTGTTAAGGTCAGTATTTCAGGGGTCACCAACCTGGTCCTCCGGGAGAGGGAAGGAACAGTTTGTTTATTCGTGAAATAGTTCCAAGAATATCAAAATCTTTCGAATGAAATTTTCACAGATTGTACAGTAGTGCCCAGTGTTGTCATTACCTTATGTGTTTATTGATGGAAATCGAGAGACGGTTGGTCACAGCTGCCTGGCTAGCGGGGAACCCTCGGTTCAGTGACCTTGGCCCTGTCGAAGGTCAAGTTACTGACCTTTGAACCGTCTTCTGTTGGACCTCACCAAACTATTTTCCTCGTGTTGCCGTCGTGAACCACTTGTGTGTGTGTGTGTGTGTGTGTGTGTGTTGTGATGGGATCGAACCCAGCGCCCAGAACGTCACACATACCCTCGTCACACCGTCTCCAACGACGCAGGAAATTTATAATTCAAGTCGATTGATTTATTGCATTGTTTAGTTGGGTTTGTGATGCCCGAAGAATACTGGATCAGCTCTCCCGTGTACCATGGAGATATTGATCCCAAACTTCGTACTGTGTATAGTGAGATTCCTTCCGTATTACTTAGGTCTGTTACCTCATACCGGCTCACAGACCAGGCCAGAGACCACACCTCAGACTAGACCCCAGGCCAGACGAGAGCTGCACCCCAGCATGAGGCACCAAGCGGTTCATTCCGAGTGAAACATTGGGTGTATTCGCGTTTGGTCGCTTGCCACGTCTCTCGAAAGATTAATCTCAGCTGCGGGCTCGAGGTACCAGCCCTGAGAGGTTTAATTAGCCCGCCCGCGCCCTATTTGCCCTGGAAATGAGGTGCTAGAGATCGTAAGGGCCAATTTAGGGCCAAGGGATTAGGGTCGTGCTCTTTGTCCCTGGGTAACTCCATCATGTCCCGTCTCAACCTACGGTGCCTGCAAGGGCTATAACCAGTGCCCCTTGAGGGAGTCTGTCTGACTGATAAAAGGTAGAGTGACCCACGACCTGGTCCTTTAGAGCCAGGTCAAACAAAGGTCAGGCCGTCAGGAGCATGTCCCCTTCCGTCATACGTGAGGGTCGTACCGCCTAGCTTAAGTATATACGTCCCACTAATGATGTCCAGGTCACGTATCAGTCGTCTATCTTGTTATTTACCATTGTTCGACCCCCGCTAAAAGCGTAGGAAGTTCTTATTCTGCGCTATGTCTCCGTCCGTGCGTCTGTCTGTTCATCAGTCCAACGTGGAATGTACGGTGTCCTTAAGCTGCAGTACCTCTGCAACAAGTCGATGGACTGATTTGATTCCTGATATGATAGGCTGTCTGGGGTTGCCTGGGAAGGCTGTAGTTTTAGTTCCAAAATATATATTGTATAGATTTACGTAGACAAAGCGTTTCAGGCCTGTTGCCCACTCTATTTAAATTCTCAGGGGATTCTAGGGGAGGCGCTGACGTTCCTCCTGTTGAAATTACCTGGGGTTGCAAGGGGAGGTGCTGACGCTCTTCCTGTTTAGATTCTTTAGGGTTGCATCGGGAGGATCTATTGCCCTTCCTGTTAACATTTTCTGGGTTTGCTAGGAAAGGTTCTGTTGCCATTCGTGTTTATATTCTCAGGAGTTGGCAGGGGAAGTGCTGACGTCGTTGCTGTATAAGTTCTTTGGAGTCGCAAGGGGAGGATCTGTTGCCCGTACTGTTTAAATTCTTTCACAGATACATGAAAGGGGGGTAAAGCCCCCCTCCCCTCTCTCCCCTCATGTATATTGAAGTCTGAAATCCTGATTATTTTATATCAGAAACTATTGAATAGAAAACCCGGTTACGGAAGCTGCCCACGTTTGTCCTGTGTGTTGTGACAGTCAAGTGAGATGGGTACTGAAAGATGGGGTTGGAGTGCTCCCTCCCTGTATTACCAATCTCTAAAGGCAGGAACAACAGGAGCAAAGCGGGATTTTTTTTTTTCTTTCCTCGAAGGTTCATTCGTCTGTTCCGGACGCAACCTCGCCAAAACAAGGGATGACGAGCATTTATGAGAGCATGAAACTATCTATTGTTGCTCAGGCAACCAGCTTGTGAATGGGTTGGCCGCCAGATAAAACTTAATTCACAAACAAACGAATGTACATAATTACGTCAGTTACACCGAACGTAAAAAATTTAGACAAACGTGAACTTAAAATTACAGTTATTGGCAGTGATATTCGGGTACTCTCGTATACACATTTGTAAATATATAAATAGACAAACATATATTTATATACACATCTATGAACGCTCACAGACATTCACGTCAAGTTACATAGACTCCAACACATTTTCTAAATTACACAGAACTGACCAGTGAGTTGGAGAGAAAGGGATGTGGTTGTCAAGTGTTGAGCGGTTGTGATGGTGCGGTAGCCAGACGATGACTATTCCCCAGACGCTGAGTCTGGCCGTTTACTACATTCGCGCCCGCCTGACACGAGACAGTTATCGCCTTGCGGCTAGGTATGCCACAGATAACGAATGACAGACACTGTCTGTACGCGAGCATTTTTTATCTCTCTCTCTCTCTCTTTCTCGGAACCTTTGCACGTATGTTTAGGAAACCCGTGGCACGTTTGCTGATAAGGGGCTTATCTAAACACCTGTTCGTCAACGCCTGTTCTATAGTAGGAGGAGAGCTCTGCCCTTTGTTGGAAGGCGCCTTGTTGATCTAGAAGGAGGTAACTAGATTAAGATCGTTATTTGGCCTCCTGTCAGCAACCTCCTCTGGACGCATCCCCCATTCTCTGTTCTGCCTCAGTCCGTCCGAACGTAAACAGAGTAGTTGGACAACCGCTGGAGTGACTGGTGATCGGGTCGTTTGTCTTTTTCCTCATCTTCGCCGACGTAACGCTAGCAAAACTATATTCCCCAGTAGTGGCCATCATGGATGGAAGTGTATTAACGAATATCAATTAAGGCAGACATTTTTCTTTCCCTCTGTTCATCCTCTGCCCTTCCACGTAATTTTTCTTTCCATGCAGTACAGAAATCATTTGTCTCTCTTGGTCACAAGCAAGGCATATGGACAAAGACGGCATCCATCCTTGAGTGTGGGTTTGTGCTTTTGAACCTGCGCCTGTGCTTGCTCGACTTTGCGGAAGTGTGCCTCTGAACCCGTGCCTGTGCTTGCTTGTCTCCTTTCTCTTCTTCTTGAGGCCCAGAAGTACTCCTTCTTCTTGGTAACATGCATTGGTACAGCCATTCCCAAGGCACCATGACTGGTCTAACCCTTCCAGCTACCGATCTGTTCCTCTGGCTTCAACTGTCTCTCCAGAGTCCTCGTGCCTTGCGTTAATCCATATCACCTTAAACATATTTCAACCCTGAGTCCTACAGTCTTCTTTCTGATCGTCAGTATGCCTTCCGTAAGGTAAGATCCTCGTGTGATACCCTTTCCTATATTACTAATGTTTGGTCGTCATCTCGGAGAGAAACTGTAGAGTAAGCGACCAATCAGTCCTGGTTCTGCCCGTCTAATCACCAATGCTGCATGAATCTCCGGCCAGTGAATATGTGTACTGTTGTTCTCTGGTATGTTGTTGGCTTTTGAAGTTTGATGTACAGGCTTCCCTATTTTGTTTTTATTTCCTCATTCTATTCTCTCTTGTCTTGCTTCCTCTCTACCCGAACTATCTCCTTACTTATCTATCGGTCACCCTCTTCCTCTTTCCCTACCAGCAGCGGTGTTCCTCTGGGTTCTGTCTTGTCTCCTATACTGTTTCTTTTCAAGGAAAGCAGTTTGTATTTACGCTGACGACTTAACATTGCATTCCTCTACTTCCTTCGTCACAACCACATCCTCAAACTCAGATTTAGACCGGACTTCTCGGTGAAAGAGTCACAACCCAGTTAAATCTAATGCTTCTAAACCCCAGTATCGTCCTCTTCTTCATTTCCATAACCCTCACAGCTTTCTTGCCTCCTTTCGTGGTTTTATAATTCTAACAGAATAATTATACTCGGTATAGCTGTAACATTTGAGCTATTATGGAAACCCCGACATCACGCAAATAGCTAAGTCTGCCTCTAATAAACTTTGAGTCCTGTTCAGATCCTAAACATTCTTCCCTTCAGAGCAGTTGCCTCGTTAACAACAAAGGCTCGCTTCGTTCTTGTATGGAGCACTTTCTTTTATGTGTCATTTAAGAAGTGACATCAAAAATGACTTTTCTCCACGACCGGAGACTATGACACAAAGAAAGTGTTTGTAGAACGGACATTTAAAGGAAGGTAGCTGTAGGGAGGGGAGAGAACGAAGGAAGAAAGATGACATTATCTTTACTCCTATGTGGAAGAAGGAGTTAATATAACGCTTAATCCTCGTGTGATCTCCACACAAAAAAATTACGGGAAGCATCACTCAGATATGTGCTGCAGATTCGGTCCGGGAGGATGGGATACAGACAAACAGCTCAAAAGAGCAGTGGCCGAAATAATACCTGTAGAACAGAGACAAAATATCACAGCGCATAGAGAGGGCTTGGGAGTTTATATGCTATATATTGTATATCATCTGTTTAATTGTCTTATATCTTTATCTTTGTTTTATTCAGAAATTTCGTTATGAAATAAGATTTCTCCGTCAGCTTTGCTTAACGTTTCAGTTACTGTGGTACCATAAAGGTGGCGTCCAGCCCACCACCTGTGGTACCATGCAGTTGGCGTCCACCACTGGTACCCTGCAGGTGGCGTCCACCACCTGTGGTACCCTGCAGGTGGCGTCCACCACCTGTGGTACCCTGCAGGTGGCGTCCACCACCTGTGGAACCCTGCAGGTGGCATCCTGCACCTGACTCAGGATCCAGATAACACTATCATCTCAAAATAGTAAAATAACAAACAGTCTTATCAAGGTGAGTGTCTTATGTACCGAGAAATACTGAGCGTCTCTTAAATTTTGTTGGGAATTGCTTGGTTCGACGCCCAATAGAACTTTAGAATTATTTCTATTACAATCTTCCAGAGTACAGAGGTATTAAGGCTCGTACCAAGCGTTCAGGTCTCGACACGAATCACCCCCCCCACCCAGTCGTATTTTTCAAGTATATTCCACATTAAATATAGTTCTAAGGTAGATAAGAAGTTAATATTTAATTTACTCAACTAATGCGTGCTTGTTATAGCGTGAGGAAGAAAAATATGTTTAAAAGAGTTGGATAGAACGTACAACCAGACCTCAAAATATTGGTACACCGTTGTGTAAACGGTACGGCGGTACGATACATGATCACGGAGGTACGTTCTTCGTTGATTTACGAAAGGTTACGATTATCCGGTACGGTGGCTGACCCACGACCTGACGCTTCGAATTGGTTCACAGTGTCTTCAACTCTGTAGAACTTGAACAGCCTTGTTAAGTATCCGCCCTCTGAGCGTCAGAGAGAGAGAGAGAGAGAGAGAGAGAGAGAGAGAGAGAGAGAGAGAGACGGCGTGAAGGAATGACATTCAAGAAATCCAATTTCCTTTCGAGGCTTTATTAAGCCAGGGTGAACTGTGTCCTCTGTGCATTCTCCTGGAAAATATATCTATTCTAAACTCAGCCTCTCTTGTGGACAGACGTCTTCATCGCTGGGGGACGCGGATAGAGTGCAGTCCTTTTGGTCCTATTCTGTGAAGAAAATGATTTGTCAGGGTTCACTCATGGTTTCCGAGAACGTGCATCCGGTGTGAGGAACACCCGGTGACGCAGGGCGTGAAGTGAGGAATTATGGGGGCGTAAACTGTGAGAGCATAGGGAGAGTGTGCGGACTCGATGGTAGGTGCAGAGGAGACGGAGGAGCCGTAGTGTGTGGAAGAGAGGGAGGGAGGGAGGGAGAGACGCTGTGTGTGTGTGGGAGAGGTGAGGGAGGGAGACAATGAGACCAGACGGGTGTTATTAGTGTGTGTGTGTGTGTGTGTGTGTGTGTGTTTGTGTGTGTGTGAGGACAGCTCCGGTGTCACTAGCTTCCCCCCTCACCTTTATTACATTCCTGTCAAAGGGATGGTGCCGCCGCCACCCCTCACTTGTGGGTGGAAGAAAATCTGTCTCGTCAGATGTATTCCAGAGGCACCCCTATGGGACCTCTCATACATGTACCTCACGCCTCATTTATCTCTCTGATATATCGTCTGTTTCATGGGTCCATTTGCCTTACCCTTATTTTGTGTTATCTTGTTAGTAATAAGTGGTTATTGTTACGGAAGGGGTTATCTTCTTGCAACCTCTCGCTATTCAAAGGCCTGTCGTACGTTATCTTAGTCGTGGTACGGGGGGGACTCAGGCTGAGCACATGAGGAGCTGTTCATGCTGGTTCCTTTGCTTTTAACGCTGATTTATCTGCTTTTCATCTTGACGCATTTGGTTTTGATACTGATATACCTACCGTTAATATACTCATACACGTACTTTAAGTTCGAATGAAAATAGAAAACAAAAACGCTTTTCCTAAGCATAAATCTTTGTCATGGCTTGCCATCGATGCGTTAAATGTAATGACGTTTTACAGGTTGCTGCTGAGAGTTCCTTAGGTCACCCATGTCGGGTCATGCTAGGTCAGGGTCTTGTGTACAGTGGGAGTGGGAGGCAAGAGGCAATTATGATGTGGATGACACGAGAACATAGCATAGTTATCCAGCGAAATTAGATAATTTCCATTTTCTTTTAACGCAGTATTTTTTTGAAAAGCCCGTTTTTTTCCCTTTTTATATAAGGGGTAACTCACACTTCCCGAGTAATGCGTGAGATTTTGTCGGAGCCCACGTCTCGACGGATTACATGGGGAAACACAAGTCGGGATTTTTTTTTTCTTTTCTTCAAATATATGAAAATTAACAGTAGAAAAATTTAGAAATTAATTTTCTAAGGTCCCGTGACATTGTTTTGGATGATAAAAAGGCCAGCGAAATAGTGTAAAAATAAGAACGATTTCAATTTTAGACACGTTCGAAGTTATCGATTTGGTATGAAGAACATATGATGTGCAAATACAAGAATTAAATTGTCTTTGGATGAGTAAGCAACAGGAGTTGATTCAAGTATATTTGTGCTTCAATATCTATCTACATATCTCTCTATCTGTCCGTCTGACTCTCTCTCTCTCTCTCTCTCTCTCTCTCTCTCTCTCTCTCTCTCTCTCTCTCTCTCTCGTACACCTCTTCCCTAGCTAGGATTGCGAGGCTGTAGGATGATGGGGTGTAGGATGGCATGGGCGTAGGATGGTTGGGGCATAGGGTGGTGTGGCAGTAGGATGTCGGGGTAAAGGATAGCATATGAGGATTACGCCCACAATGCCACCTCAGCCACAGTACCGTACCCACAGTGCTACAACACTCACAGTACCACCACACCCACAGTACTACCACACCCACAGTACTACCACACCCACAGTACTACCACACCCACGGTACTACCACATCTACATCACTACCACATCCACAGTACCGCCACACTCTAGTACTGCTTCCATAACAAACCCTCATTAGATTAATCATCTAACTTTGTTCCTAACAGGAACAAAATACATAGAATGAGACGAGTTCACCACCACAGCTACTGACCTGAAACAGGGCACTGCAGTGTGGTCGTCCCAATCGTAGGTGATCTGCCACAGTTCAGGACGAGACCCCAACGTCTCGACGACGCCGTAGCCCGACGGGAAATGACGCATCCATCTCGAGTCACGCTTTATATACTTGTCATCCCCCCCGATGGTGCACGCATGATTGGCTGAAAGTGGAACTCCTGGGTTGAGCCCTGAGGATATATTACCTTCTTGCTTTGGGATATATTGCTGTCCTGCTTTGGGATATATTACTGTCCTACTTTGGGATATATTACCGGCCTTTCTTTGGTATATATTACTGTCCTTCTTTGGTATATATTACTGTCCTACTTTGGGATATATTACCTTCCTACTTTAGGATATGTTACTGTCCTACTTTGGGATATATTACTGTCCTATTTTGGGATATATTACTCTCCTGCTTTGGCATATATTACTGTCCTTCTTTGGGATATATAACTGTCCTACTTTGGCATATATTACTGCCGTACTTTGGGATATCTTACTGTTCTGCTTCGGTATATATTACTGTCCTTCTTTGGGATATGTTACCTTCTTATTTTTCTTCTCTTTTTTTGCATCCACCCCTAAAAAAAAAAAAAAAAACTCCCAGTTTTCACCTCCCACGACCATTCATCAGTCAAGAAAGATATTGACATATCTCCAACCAGCTGGTCCTAGACCTCTGGACCTATTTCTAGTCACCTTGACCTGGCCTTATTTCCAGCCACCTGGACCTGGCCCTGTTTCCAGCCACCAGGACTTGGTCCAATTTCTAGCAACCTGGACCTGGCCTTATTTCCACCCACATCGACCTGGACCTCTGGACCTGGTTTTATTTCCAGCCACCTAGATCTGTCCTTATTTCCAGCAACCTGGACCTGGACCAGACAGTTGTGTAGCACTGATGATTAGCGCACCTGAGCTGCGCTAATTAATATCCCTCTTGATGACAGAAGAAGGTGTAATTCCTCCCACGTATATCCGGAAGATGGGTGATTCTTGCTACCTATCTCCGTGAGGGAGTATTGTACAATATTTCTTTCCCAATGGTATTATTTCTTGTTCGTATGTGTGGGAACAGAGATTTCCATATCATTATAGGTGTTACAGTCGTGTTTGACACACACACACACACACACACACATATATA
>JAYMFT010136704.1:0-12916 GCA_038088735.1 Panulirus argus
GGTCTAGCTAGTGGTGGGGGCACACAAGCAGCCAGCTCTCGGGAGCAAAAGCCAAAGTAGTACCTATAGAAAAGGGAGAGTGAACCAACATTGCGGTGTAGAGCAAGGGGGTCAAGTTTGGAAGTTAGACTCCTATTCAAGTCTAGTATAGCAAAGCTTCAATTGATGACAGTTGTGGTGACCAAGCCTGAGAAGCTTATTCAAATTTTGGCCTTATGTATGATATGAATAGCTTGCTAAATATTTCTTTATCTGTATACTTGACAGCTATTGTGATATTTATAGCTGACTTTGTCTTTGTAACTATTCTCTTAATGTGGGACTCTAGCAACAGGTTAGGGACTATGTCCATGCCTAAGTCCTTTTTACACAGAGGATCCTGAAGCTTATATCCTGCTAGATAATAATCTCACTGAAGCTGTCTTTCACTCAGTCCCATTCTCATTACTTTACATATGCATGAGTTGAATTTCATCAACCAAAATTTCAGGCCAACTCTGGAGTTTTTTTCCCTGTAAGCTGTTGCAATCCTCCTTCTCTATTCACTTCCCTCATGAGTTTTGCTTCATCTGCAGACATATTCAGGTAGGATTCTATTACGTCAGATAAGACATTAATACAGATCAAGAAGGGTAATAGTCCCACAACCGAACCCTATGGCACTCCTCTGGTCACATCAGTCCATGTGGAAAAGGCTCCCCTAAGATGTGTGCTTTGTTCCCTCTTACTGAGATAATCTGTCATCCATTGTAGGAGTTTCCCATATATTCCTGCCTGCTTATTCAGCTTCTTAATGAGCATTCCATGTGTTACATTTAAACTCTTTTTGGCTCTCATGATACAGGCATTTCACTCAGCTTTTCCTTTTGTCCAGGACTCTTGTAGAACTCTTAAAAGGTTAGTTACATATGACCTTTCCCCAAAACCATGTTGTCTCTACCTTAGAAAATTTCTCCTCTGTAGAAAGTCATTCACTTGCTTTTTGATAAACTTTTCCAGAACCTTACACACCACACTCGTTAATGAGACCAGTCTGTAGTTCAGTGGTTGTTCCCAGTATCCTTTCTATATATAGGTATGAGGTTTGGCCTATTCCATTACCTTGGCACTTTGCCTCTCTCAAGTGACATATTAAACAGTGAAACAGATGGTTTATCTAGTGTATCTGCACACATCTTTAGTATATATGATGAAATTTCATCAGGACCATGAGCCTTGAATGAGTCAGTCTTTTTATTATTTTGTAAGCATATTTTCTAGATGTCTCATTGATTTCCAAAACCTCTCACTGGTTTCAGGGCTATAGAGTCATCCACTTTTGAGCTTGTTAACCAGTTACTTTCTTTGAAAAATGTCTTATATTTTTTATGTTATTTACTTCAAACATAATTTCAGTATTAGATAAGATGATTTACATCTTTCAGGAACATGGAAGGGCATCTTTTCGTAAGAGTTCTGCTCAAAGAATGAGATGCTTGAGAACAGGTATGTTGATTTGGATAACTTTCTTTTATGATTTACATTTTGAAGGTGAAAATCTGTCAGTATAATCTTTGTAAAGTTGATACCATCCTATTACATTTTTCCCCCTGACAGTTGCCTCACAGTCAGGATCATATTTTACTTGAGAATTTTTGTTTTTCTACATTTTTGTGAAATATTCCAGACATATTTTTTCTTTGATCACTCAGGAGATTCTGTAGCAATAGATATTGTATATTGCCCCTTTTAAGCAAGATGACTCATGCCAAGTCTCCACTACACATCACAGTTTATTCCTGTTGAGTCATCCAAACTGACCCCATATGCTCCAAAAGAGTGAGGGAAAAATGCTGAAAGAGGAGACCTTGAAGATCAAACCCCAATGACACACCCTATTCTTAAAAGCACTCTCTTATTTAGAAAAAGATATGATGACTGTTCTTCTTCCTATAAATGGTCTTCCTGGTGTTTGGCCAAAAGTTTATCAACAACTGTTGTTGTGTAATTACCTTCTTATAGGAAATAAAATTTTTCATTGTGGAAGCTTTCAAAGAAAATTGGCCTTTCTAATTCTCTCATATGTCATACCACTAATTTGACTTTTCCAATATCCAAAAGTTTTAAAGTTCTCAACTTCCAGTTTTGGATTTAATTTCCCTTATAAATTCCCTGTCTTTCTTCTTTGAATACTGTAATACTGTCCTGAGGGTTTACCCCTCCCTTTTCATCAATGTTCATGCCATTTCCCCTCACTAAGTAAGCAAGAATGCATTATTATGTTGGAAATGAAATGATTGAGGACAACATATGGTGTGAGGTGGTTTGATAGGGTAGTAATAAGAGGGCAAGAGCAAGTCGTGGTAATAAACAGAGTATAGTTGAAGGAGCTCAAGATGGTGTGCTGAAATGGTTTGGACATATGTACCCAGAGAGTGAGGGGTGGTTGATGTAGAGGATGTATGAGTCAGAAATGGAGGGGACAAGCGGAAGAGAGAGAGACCAAATTGGAGTTGGAAGTATACAGTTCACCCAGCTATTCATCCTTCCATAGGCTGGTTGATAGAATGGTTACCTAGCAAAGGCTAGGGTATGTGTGTGTGTGTGCATGCATGCACACATACATACAAATGAGTTAAGAAATGGTACATATACACAGGGTTATAAAGACGGGGCACTAAAAGTGTAAAACTCTCTCCCCTTATAACACAAATAGTAATTTTTTTATTACCATACTGCATACAGTAGCTGAAATAGTGCAGTCATAGTGTGTGATTGCTACAACAGGAAAATGAAATTGTGTTTCTAAAGAACATTTATAGACTTGTAAATGAAGATCTAGTTTTGATTTTTAACTGAACTTTTTGCCTTTTAGGTTGGAAGCGATAATGGTTGAATAAGACAAGAGAACCAGGACTACATTGGTATGATCTTCATATTTATATTTTTTCAGTTTCATTATTTTTGGAACAAAAGCAGTAATCTCAAAACAGATATATTTTTATTTTCAGAATGAATTTCCACTCTTCTAGTACAGTATTATTCTGCATTATGCGTTCATTTGACTGAATGTGAATTTCAATGTTAAATATAAAGTTTTAGTTTTGTTTTTATCACTTGTTCCGTTTACTTGTAAACAGGTGAGAAAAATTTCATTCCTATGAGTTGAAGCCAGTTACATTTCACTGTTCAGATTTACATTTTGTTACCTTCAGTCTTGAAATTAGAGGTAAAAAATGGGTACCTGGTATAAGCTGGTTTATATCCATATTTATCAGTTACCAGTAGATTTATTATTATTATTATCCTTGGCAAAGGCTCAAGTTAGGGTTGAAGGGTTGCAAATCATACAGAATGTTGCCATTTGAACTCAGTTTAATAGATTCTAAAGCATATTTATTTTTCCAATTGATATTGTAAAATTTCTGTATTTCTTTTGTACAAGACTCTTGAAATGCAGGTCGAGTATCCCTTATCTGAAATGCCTTGGACCAGAAGTGTTTTGAATTTTGTTTTCTAATTTTGGAATATTTGCATATACATAATGAGATAATAGGATTGTAAGGAAACAAATGGATTAGAACCGAGACATACCTCAGTGTTTTGACCATTCAATGGTCATCTTCAGGAGATACTGATTCTAGCATTTGGCGGGACTGTGTTCTTCAGCAAGTAATGGTCACTTGGTTGGATCCTTGGCATGTCACTCTCTGATTGGATTGCTTGCCCTGCTGCCTCCACTTGTTCACAGCAATCTCTGCAGCCTGATGTGACAAGCAGATGAACCCAAACCCTGTGTTAACGTTGTTTTTGGTAGCAGTGTAAATGGCTTGCATCGCAATCAAAGACAAAGTTAACATAAGGTCTGGGTCCATCTTCTTATCATGTCAAGCAGCGGAGAGTGCTGTGAACGAGTGGAGGCAGTAGGACAAGCGATCCAATCAGAGAGCAACACGCCACGGCGTCCAACCGGCTGACCATCACTTGCTAGGGAACACAGACCTGCTGAATGCTGGAATCTGTATATCCTGAGGAAGACCGTTGAACAGTCAAAACGTTGAGATACATCTCAGCTCTAACCTGTCAGTATCCATACCATCCTGTTTTCCACCTTTGTCATGATGGTTAATTGATACATAATGAGATATCTTGGGGATGGGAACCAAGTCAAAACACAAAATCCATTTATGTTTCATATACACCTTATACACATAGCCTGAAGGTAATTTATACAATATTTTTAATTATTTTGTGCATGAAACAGAGTTTGTGTAACACGAAACTATCAGAAAGCTAAGGTGTCACAACCTCAGCCACCCTTCTGGATAATGTGTGGTTGTTTGGCATATCTTCATTCCTGACTCTGAATTTATATGCTACTGATAAGCAATATATTCTTACACATGTGTTTAGGTGTGGAATTTTCCACTTGTAACGTAATGTTTCTGCTCAAATAGTTTTCGATTGTGGAGCATTTTGGATTTCAGATTAGGAATGCTCAACCTGTACCTATTTTTGTAAAAAAAAAAATGCACCAGGAATATCAAAACTCTCAAGTGTATGAGAATGTTTTTAGTTCTGAACTCTATCGTAATTAATTTCATTAACAATTTGGTAGTTTTTCAGCTCAATTAATTCTGAAGGATATGAATACAGCACAAAAAAAAAATCATTTTATTATTTTACATCAGGTGAATACAAATATATGTAAGACCTTCAAAAATTGCAACAAAAAGTCGCCAAGAATAACAATAAATAAATGTATAACCTGGAAAGCATTTCCTACATAAACCTTAAGAAAAAAATTTGTCTAAGCATAATCACTTTTTACCCTCAACCATTATTATATGATATCCAAACTTTGTTTTCACAGGTGGGTCAGTATAATTAGGATTAGCTAGAGATGATACTGGCAGGGCAAAGGCAGCATCTTGAAAAGGGCCAACCATTGAACCTCGTGTCATCCATCCAAGGTCACCCTGAAGATGAAAATTATAATTAATACAAATTAAATTGATACAAATACTATAAAAATTTTTTTCCTGCAAACATGGCTGGCTCATAGGAAATCTCTTCTCTGTAGATTCTGTCAACAAGACTTTCATAAGCTTACTTTTTTACTCTCTTCTAACAATTTCTCTAATATCACAGTATATTTCACAATTATAATGGGCATTATCTATTCTTTTCTGTATCAGGGCATTATCTATTCTTTTCTGTATTATCTCAGTGCCTTCTCTTTACCTGATCAACCACTTGATCCACAATATGTATTTACTTTTTTATGCTGTCATTCCTGGAGTGTTGCATACAGAAAGCCTAATTATGACGGTTTTGTCTGTCAATAGTGGAAACCAAGAAAAATGAAGTGCAAGAGGCTTTGAAGTTAAGAGTCTGAACATTCAAGAATGAGAGAGGTATGCTTGGGTAGAATGAACTGGATCCTGGTGGTCAACATCAAGTCCCAACTTTTTCTGTCTCTGTTCAAATATCCAGGTAAGTTAGTACCGTAAGCAATCTCAAGGCATGTCTTCCACTGCAAAGACAGGGAAAAATTGTTGCTATCTCCAATACCAATACAATCACCATAATCAATGCAAGGTTGTGCATCTGAAGGTAATGTTTACATGATGATTCCACAGAAAATGCAATGTGCATCTGAAGGTAACGTTTACATGGTGATCCCGCAGAAAATGCAATGTTTGTTGGATGACTCAAGTTATTAGGAGGAACACTTGTGATGTGTAACAGCTGGGAAAGGAATAATCATGTGAGGAAATTTTAAGAAATAAGTGACTTAAGAGAAAGTTTCCAGTTGGAGATTATTGTAAGAAGGAAGGGAATGTGTCTCGTGAACTTTAGCCCATAGAATAATCTTCATAAATACATATCCTAATATGTTCTTACATAATCTTGAGGTAATGGTGGATGTAGATAAATAATAGATAAAGACCTAAAATGTCTCAATAGAAACACCTCCAGTATCTTCCCCGTACATAACACCCACTGTCTTCTCCCATATGTGTAGTGTGTGTGCAATATTTCAACATATGCACATTTATGTTATTCACCCAAAATTCTGTGCCTTCCCATAGAATACATGGTACACTAGTGTTGTATTTTTTCAGCATTTTTTAATTTGGGTATTCTTATACTGTGGCTGCGTAAATTACCCCCAATTTCTTTAAGAAATGTACATAAAGTTCATATTCTTGAAGCCAGCTGAGCAGAAGTACTCAAATTTATCAGTTACAACTGAATGTGATTGCAAGCAGCATTCAAAAACTAGGTAAAAATTTCTTCTCTCAGCTATTTTTTCCCATATTTTTCTGAGTAAGTATGTAAATACTAATTCATGCATTAGGTAAGAACCTACAGGAAAATATAATTTATCCAATTATTCACTAGTTATAAACTGAATGTTGTGAACCAAAGGAGATGGGAAGTGTTTGGGAGCTGGGTAAGACTTCCATTACTTTACTTTTCAGCAGCCTTTTAGATTTTTCTGAACATGTAAAAAGGTACCTTAATTAATGATGCTCTGTTATAACACGCACTCCTTTTCAAAATTTCTCCTATTTCTGCCAACATTTTAGAGTCCTTGACCCATTGTTTGGAGAAAAGGTCTGTAGTTGATAGTTTTGGTAATATGGCCAAGCAATCAAGGAAAATCATGAATTTGGATATGAAGATGAAGGTATGAAGTAAGTTGAGACTGGTTATAGTACTGTGCTATTACCAAATTAACTGGTGAGTGTTGTAACTTGCTATATTTTTTGTCATTATCGAAAAAGAAAACATTATTTGAAACTAATTTAAAACAGTTTTCATTTATGCACAATCATTATTTGTGCTGTTTTCAGTATCTTTATGAAACCCACTTATATTGCTTAGAGGTGAGCAATGGTGCTAGCCAGCATATATATCCACTGCAGCCATGTTAAAATTACTTAACTGTGCTGTTTTTGATAGGCATTCAGTCTCAGAAATGCATCCTGGGAGTAATCAAGGTATCTTTGTAATTAGTAATTGATTAATTCATTAGGTCTGAACTTGTGGATGGGAATTGTGCAGAAAAAATATAAGAAAAGTACAATTTAATGTATCATTCACTTTTTCACACCCTAAGGTAAAGTTGTGAAGAAAAAATATAAGAAAAGTACAATTTAATGTATCATTCACTTTTTCACACCCTAAGGTAAAGTTGTGAGGGTTCACTGACATTTCTGTGGGTGGCTTTTTACTTTTTTTAACTTTTCCTGAGGCAGGAAAGAAAGCAAGTCGGATGGTAGGTACATTCCCCCAAAAGAGTATCGGCCCCCCTGGGCCTGAAGTTTCTAATAATCTACAACTGGCCGATCGAAATTAAAACTTAACTTCACTGCCACCCTGATTCTGGTTACAACTGCAACAGGTTGGCAGCAAAGTTAAGTTTTAATCTCGGTCGACCAGTTGTAGATGACTTGAAACTTCAGGCTCGGGAGTCCGATACTTTTTTGGGAGAGTTTACATCTGCACAAATTATCACTCCAATCTTTGCCCTCAATCAAAAGCTATCAAGTGAACATGAAAATATCACGACCTTTACTTTGAAGACTGGGCTTTGAGAGCAGGTCTTGATACATTGTAGATTGTATCATCCCAATCCCTGCTCTAGTTCCAAATTTTTAGAGCAGATATAAGAAATACAATGACTCCTGCTGTGACCTTGACCTTGGGATGGGTCACAGCACATCATCTGGTGGTTATTACTATTTGTTCCACGTATCATTCAATTCCCCCTGCTGGTATCAATTTATACTTCTTGTTCTGAGTATCATTCCACTCCCCCCACTGGTATCAAAGTTCTGGTTTGAAAATAAAAAATACCATGACCCCAGTTGTGACCAATATGATCACAAGCCATGACTCTGATCTTGATGGTATGGCCCTGGAATAGGACATGGCACATCATCTTCTGAAGGGTAATACTTTTGAAAAGTAACATCTCAGCCCCAACTTGTTCAAAAGTAATAGAGCAGAAACAAAGCATATCATGACCACAGCTGTGAGCTTCAGACTCAAGGTATGAGACACATTATACCATGTTTTAGTCAGTAATATCAGAGTTAAACTCAACCCACTCCCCTTACTGGTTCTCAAGACATGCAGTTAGTGAAACTGCCATGAATATATGACACTGGTGTTTACTGTAGGCACCTGCTCTTCAAGATGGAGGAAGGATTAGGTAACCTGAATTACTCTCAGTTTTGTGTACTTTATGAGGACCAGTCTAAATGGGGAAATCATTATGAAAACACAAGTATAACATGCATACAGTAAATAGTTTTAGCAATACTAAGAAAATATTTGTGATGAGCAAAGGGATACTGAAAAACACTTACCCCACTACGAGCTTTATCTTCAGAGTACTCAGCAGCCACTTCATTAAACTTCATACCAGCCTTTAACTTCTCCAGAGCTTCCAGACTTTTACTCTGCTTTTCACACAAGATATGACAAACCTGGGTGGAAAACAAATTACAAAATTATTACTCTATATTGCATAACATATCACAGTAAAGAGTTTCTAATTGATTATACACCACAAAGATTTCAAGTCAATTTCACAAGTTCAGGAGGTAAAATTACATGAACTTAAGTGAGCATATACAAACCTAATTAATTCATTCTCCCAATATATAATTAAATAATACCATGGAAATGAAAAAAAAAAAGTTACTAAGCAAAAAGTAAAGACAATATACTATACTAGCAAGTAAAAGTATATATGTAAATAAATGAAAAGAATTCTCATAGAATCATAATTTTTCTAGTGTGTTAGTCAAAAAATATGATTTCCAAAATACACAAATGTTGCACTATTTTGTGCAAGAGGGACTAAGAAATTGCGTGAAACTTAGCTGAGCAAAGTTCAGGCTCCTTAACCTTCAATAAATATCACAGAAATCTTTAACATTTATAATATACACATATAGTCAAGGAAGACTAATATAATATGAACATACAATCAGAGAGGACTAATAATTATTTACATATTCAGAAAAGTAACTGAAGAAATTGGTGGTAGATGGAATTGCCATGTATCACACAAATGCTCATGACTGACCAGTTTAAAACATTCTATGTACAATGAGTGAATGATAAGAGTAAACTGCATTTTTTAAATATTTTTTCAACACAATTGTCTTTTGTAGGTTCTAACCTAATGCATGAATTATATGTATCTACATAATCAACAAAATTTTTGTAGATCACACCAGCATTTTCATTGTTTTCCAGAGTTTCAACATTTGTATCATAATGGTAGTAATATGTGAGAGAGTAAAGAAGTTACCCCCAGACTGCTGTGGGTGAAAATGAATGTGTATTACCTGCTTTTACTTAAACTGACCTCATCCTTTCCCATGGTAGACAGCTTATTTGATATAGTTCAATACAATTGACTGGCACTGATTCAAATCCTCCTCTGCATGTATTTCTGCCATCACAATTAAGTAAAGAAACCATCTAAACACACGTAGCCCTTTCACAAATTTTCTGTAGTTTCAATGTGAAGCTAAGCTGAACTTTTTCTTATACCTTACACACCAAATGAAGCTCAGGAAATCTGTATAAAATGCCAGAAGGAAGTATGTTGCTTTCATCTGTATGCAGGACCCATAATTTGTGAAAGTGGGACCCAGCAAAGTACTCTTGAGATGTTGTTAGGCATTCTTTCTTTAGATGTTTTAACTGATAGGTATTAATTAATGTGGTACTAATGGCTTCCTTACACTCTGTATAATAGTTATACTGTGCTTTAAGGTTACAATTTCCCTCTAATAAAAACCCATCCCACTTTGTGGGTCTTATAATTTCCCTCAAATTCAAAGCCCTGCCCACTCTGTGGGAGTCTTCATCTTGAAGGAAGAGAAGCCATGGTTAAATGTAAATCATCACACTCTGTATTAAGTCGACAGAGTGTAAGAAATTTCCTCTGGTAAAAACTCTTCCCACTTCGTTGGTCTTACAATTTTCCTCAAATTCAAGGTCCTTCCCACTCTGAGGGTCTTCTCCTTGAAGTGTAAGAAATCCCCTAGTACAGCTTTCATCAACTGTTAAGTTACCAAATATAATGTTCAAAATCAAGCTCTGCAGCTGATACTGGGACCTCTAAATTCTCTACTAGGTCTGCTAAAGAAAAAGAAGACTGGTAAAGTACCAGTTTAGGGACACCACGTGGGCTTGAAAGAAATGAATATCAATGAACTCCATTCTACTAGGTCTGCTGAAGAAGACTGGTAAAGTACCAGTTTAGGGACACCACATGGGCTTGAAAGAAATGCATATCAATGAACTCCATCTGGAGCCTTACAGTACATGCTGAGATCATAAATAATGATAGTGGGAGGGTTATGATAATGTGGGAAAATGTTGGATAAAAGGAAAACACTTCTAGAAGTCAACAGAACCAATGAAATCTTCGCCTAACTTCCCCAAGCAACCTAATTTTTTTAAGAGGTTAAACAAGAAAAAGAATGTGAATGTTATAATGGCATTTGCTTTCACTTGCTGGAATTTTGTTCGTGTGTGCATAGAGTTTGCTGAGTGTGTTTACTTCTAACATCTATGATATGTCTATGATATATTTCGAGTATGAATACTGTAGTAAATCTAGACCGCTACGTGAAATAAGGGGAGGTTTTCAGAAGTTATGTTGATCAGTACCAATATTTTCCCAACTTTTATCTCATATTGTACCAGATTATTGTACCACTAATATAGCTTTTCATATGGGAAAAGTAATCTCTCATGCTCCCACTCTAAATACTTTTTATGCTTTATAAGTCTTTTATGCATTAATTTTTTTTTGTGCCCCTAAAATGATGCCTTAACACAAAATCACTCGGTTTTCATGGCTGCCTTTGTCATTTACCTTGAGATTTAGGAGAGAAGTATACCAAGGTTAATGTAGAGAGCTGCTGGGAACCTTGTGGGATGAGTAGTTGTTGGGGGGGGGGGGTTGCTTGCTACCTTAGTGTGTCGTCTTGTTTCTTGTTTTACTGGTTAGCATGACATTACCATGGATGGCTCTGATAACATTTCGAACGAGAAATTGAAGTTTGTGAAAATCTCTTTGTTAATATCACGTTGCTTCGTTGACATTTAACATTTATCCATTTCTATATCCCTCTCGTAGTGCTTCATTGACATTTAAAGTTCACTGAACATTTATCCGTTTCTGTGTCCCTCTCCAGTAATTTTTATTGTAGGATTTTTAATTATTCAAAACCATATTCTGCGATAAAGCAAAAAATAAATGTTCTAAATCACGAAACGTCGAATTGTCCACCTAAGTCCTTGAATTGGTCTTACCTTGACAGACGTTCCTCCCTTCTTCTCCTTTGTAGCGCCACCACCACTCGCCTCACTCTTTTCTCCTTTAGCACCTTTGCCGCCTCCGCCACCCTTACCGGCACCACCTTTTTTACCTCCACCCATCCCTCAATATATTCTTCAGCTTAAGAATCTTCCTTTTCTGTCCTTATGAATCGTCAGTATGTGACCATGTTTAGTGGAAGTGACGGAAGATGAACCAAGCTGCAGTTGCGCTATAGTATAGCGTAAAACATTTTGCTGCTGGTAGATTATACAGACTTTTGAAAAATAACTTGAAATTAAAATTTACTAGCAGAATAAGTATTCTTTTCTCATGGATGATACATATTTTCATTTTATATCGACGTTAATCATGATTTCTGTAACATGTAACATCTTTTCAAAACCGCTGCATATTAGCAGATCTACCAAATATTTATTGAAATTTATTTTTAATTTCCCAGGATTCTAGTCTAAGAAATGGTCCTGGTGTTTCACATGACTTCCTTTCCAAAGGTTCCAGCAGGCAAAGGATACGCTACTACCAGTAGCATATAAATGATGGACTCCATTGGAGTAAGGAGTTCTTTGACGAAACTGTACTTTCAAAAATACAGCCTCGCTAAAGATGACTTTACCCTGGTGGTGTAACCTCATGCAGGCAGAGTCCGGTAACACACAGACATAGGCTAGTGGGTGATTACTGATTTCTATTTGTTTTACAGTTCTTCTTCCCACGTCAGCTAGGTAGCGCCAGGAAACAGTCGAAGAAAGACCTAACCACTTACTGACCCAAAACGGCGTTTTCATCCCGTCCCTTACTTGCCTACGGACAGGGTCTCCTCTCTTGTGGTGATGGCGTCCGCTGTAGTTGAAGGTCCAGCTGTGATCAACGCAGAAATTAAGTGTAACCTGACAAGTGATAGAGGCGCCATAGTAAACGGTTCTGGGTGGGGAGTGAAGGAAAGTGCACAGGAGGCTATGGGGATGGGAAATTGAGAGTGAAGGTAGGGTGGTGTTTGGAGGATTGTGGGTATTGGAGGTGCAGAGTTTACAAGGTCTGTGTTGGATCTTGTTCTTGACATTTTGCAGATGTGTTATCTTGCATTTCTTGTATTTTTTTGAATTGCTTTTAAATTTAGCTTTCTGTAATGCCTGAAGTATTGGAATACGTAATTCATCTGTTATTTGTTCCCCGTGCGTCAACATTTTATGTACAGACACGCAAATGATACCACTCGCGCATTTCAACCTAAGTACCCTTGTAAGGTTTTCCAGTCCTCTTTGCTTTTCATCTCTCTCATTGCTTTTGCATCATGTGAAAACATATTCAGTTAGGAGTTCATACCCCTGCTATGAACTTTGGCCAGCTTTTTTGGTAATCTACCTGAGTAGTATAAGGGATTCGTTAGCCAAGTTGAGAACATCAGCAAGAAACTGATATAAGGTGAATTGGCTGTTTCAGTATATTCAGTGAAACATGACATGCTTGAGAGATCTCCCACAGTATATATATATATATATATATATATATATAGATATATATATATATATATATATATATATATATATATAT
>JAYMFT010136715.1:0-25694 GCA_038088735.1 Panulirus argus
GAGCCAGGTCATAGTTATTGGGAAAGACATGAGAAGGTAGAGAGTTCCAAAGCTTCGACGTGTAGGGAAAGAAGCAGAGTTACGTAAGCTGTTAGGCCTGCGGCCTCAAATACTCTTATGGAGCAGAGAAGCAACACGACAGCTTCGTCAGAGACCGTATTGTGGAGGTAGAAGACCACCGGAAGGTAAAGGTAAGGTAAGGGGATATAAGGTAAGTTTAAGACAAAGATGAGATATGCTAAGGTAAGGTAAAGGTGAGGTAAGTAAGGTAAGCGTTGTTTTGAGTATTGCTGTAGGAAAATGTATGCAGTGGTGACTGACGCTGAACCGAGTTCTTTTGCGTTGTATTCGTCATCTGTGACCCCACCAAGCGGGGTGATATTGGCTCTTGTCTGTGTCCTTTGACCTGGGCCGTATAGGCAGGGGTGACGCTGCCTGACACCCCAGCTGGGATGCATGGGACGGGATTTTGCGGCCTCTGCCCCTGCTGGGTATGTGGGCCGGCATGACGCGGTCGGTTCCCCCTGCTGGGGTTTGCGTGGGTCATATGATTTACGGGTTCGCCTGATGTCAGGCTAGGAGGTCTGCCAAAGACAAATTTAGCACCGTCACTTTGTCTTCGGAGTTTCTCGTGACGTCGTTTTTTTTTTTTTTGTGTGTGTGTGTGTGTGTGTGTCAGCTGTTGTGTATTTTGTACAGAAAACGGTGCGAGGCGTCAGGAATAGATGAATGAATAAAATTCATGACGGTCATGATGGTTCCCGGGTCCCCTGCTGTGTCCTCGTGAACCCCTTGAACAAGACGGTGTGACCCATAATGGTCAGGCCGCCCATACCCATGGGTCGTATGACGCGTCGTGCCCAGGGGCCACGCCGTCGCGCCCAAGGGCTCAGCTGCTTGGACGGAGAGAAAACAACTTCGACAGAACGTGATAAACACGAATGACCTTGGGGGATGAACTACCTTCCTGAGCTGTACTGGACGAAGGTTGGTGGTAGAACGAGTTGAATACTGAAACTCGTATGTTTTCCCGTATTGATTATAGTACATACATCTCTATACGTACTCTAAAGATAAATAGATAAATGATTAAATGAACAGATGATGGTTTATTGAAAGCAGGCAGCCATTTGGTTGAAAATACACAGTTGAGGTATTACAGATACTACAGAACTGGGAGGCCATGTTAGTTATTGGTTAACTTATCCTACAAGAGCTTAAGATTAGGGCGAGCTGGATAGTTCCCCACTTTAGATAAGCATATAGGCATGTGTATGTGTGTGTGTGTGTGTGTGTATGTGTAACATTGCACTCGCATTACCCTGTCATTTATATCTAGTAAAATTTCAGGCGTACTTACACGAAAAAACAGAGAAATATGTCTCTAATTTGGAATAGTTTTCTGAGGAGTTAGGGCGTTGCTTGCTTGTGAGAGAGGCTTCCGCCAAGGGATGCGAGAGAGTGGGAGTAGCTACTGATGGAGCGAGAGTGTGTGTGCTGCTTCCGCAGACTTTATCCCTGCCAGCGGAAGGCCGCGCTCCCCTCCGTCATACACCCCCAGTTGAGTGTGTGTCACTCGAAGAATATCCCTTTTTTCCTCGGTTTTTGTACTGTTAATGAATGGGACACGGCCAGGGGCGAGGACTTGTGGACGTGGCTCTGGGGCGTGAACCACGTCACGCTACAATCTGGTCCACTGTTTGTTTTCCGGGCGAGGCTGGCGTTACTGTGACGTGTGACGTCCCTGTGACAAGTGACGTTACTGTGCTAGTTGACGTTATTGTGACAGATGGTTAGTGACATGTTACTGTGACAAGTGACGTTACAGTGGCAAGTAACGTTACTTTGATAAGGGACGTTATTGTGACAAGTAACATGAAAGGGACAAGCGATGTAACAATGACAAGTGACTTTACTGTGATATGTAACTTTAAAGTGACAAGTGACGGTACTGTGATGAGTGGCGTTGCTGTGACATATGACGTTACTCTGATACGTGATAAGTCTTGCCGTGTGGCCGGACCTCGAGTTGTACCCAGTTATACAGCAGGACTGTGTGTGTAGTGGACAGGTGTGGTGAGCTACGTATCTTACGAAAGACCTAAGGGGAGAGGACAGGCGGGAAGGAGCAATGTGGAGTCGCATGACTTCTGTGGCCAAGACCTCACACTCACTGTACCTCAGGTCGGGTGCGAAGGCGGGGTTCTAACCCCCCAGCTCTGTTGGGACTAAGGTCTGTCTGGGACTCGAGGCTCGGGTGTCGAACTTTGGTTCTCCCTTCTTCTTTATTAAGAATTAAAAGAATTTTCTTTAACAGTCCACCTTTTCGCATATCTAAGGCACGATGTTTATGAGTTACATCATCCGGGTTTTGACATCAGATTGATAAATGAAATGCTACATTTGCTGCCTATAGTATGGTTATTAAGATCGCTAATTAGCTTAAGATTATTAGCGGTGGTCATGTTCGTCTCGTCGATGTGCCAGACTTGCAGATGATTAGTTGTGTCGTTTCTAGAGCACCAGTTACCGAGGGGGTGTTGAGAATGCGGCAGGTGTCGGATGCGGGTAAGGTGCGGGAACTAGAGGGCTACCCTGCGGTGCCAGGCTGCGGCAGCAGCGACCTTGGACTGCGGCTGAGCGTCTGCCGCTAGCTGGGGTAGTGACGCTGCAGTCACACCACCTGCAGGTTCTACCCGAGGGAGTGGCTCTAGTGTATGGGGAGGGGGTGGAGGCGGCGGTGAGGGGAGGGGCGGGGGTAGTGCTGGTAGTGAGGGTGAGGGAAGGGGCGTGGGTGGGGGCGACAATGAGGGGAGAGGCGGGAGTAGTGCCGGCAGAAACTGTTACAGTATCCAGAGGACAGGGAGTACAGTGCGCTGTTACATAAAGAGAAATAAGCAAAGCCTTTGACAAAATGTGGACAAAGTGCCTGCATTATAAACCACTGCAACTAAACGTACCATAGATTGCGTAAGGACTTCAGTATAACTTTCTTTACTAACGCATCACAGGCATCATCATCAACTGTGCCCAGTTACCCAAGTTCCCTCTACTAAGCGGGGTCCCAAAGGGTATCAGCCTGTCACCAACACTACTTATGACTTACACAGCTGACATTCCCCTACCGGCTTGTGCCGTGAGCATGGACATTATTTATGCAAATGACGCCACGCACATATTAGTCCCGAACTGCTCGAACCAAAAACACATTCGCTCGGTACAATTAGAGGAAATTACACTAAACATAATCAAAAAGGACTGGAAGAGAGAAGAAACATAAACAAATTTACTGCAATGGCGTTAGGAAGAATAAAACCCAACGATATGGTCACAGAAGGTAACAAGGCAGCGAACAGGAAGACCTGCATAATCCTCAGTCACACACAAACAATAAATCCTCACTACGAAAATCGACCCTCATCAGACGGTACGGATTCTGGCACTTGGTGAGTGAAAGCCATGGTCATACCCATCCTAAGGCATTTCACTTCTACCAGCGTTGCTCTCCTCCAAATCACGCGTGCTGGAGTTACAGAGAATACGAAGATAAGGCTCTAAGATTCTTCAGCCCCAAAGTTGAAAAGACCGCAGAACCTAACGAATGACTAAAGATTAAACCAGTCGGTGGTCGCTTACAGAAGCACCACAGAAAGTATAACAGACTTGAGAGACAGCGACCACACAGACTATACACAAAGCCGAGATCTGGACAGCAGTACAAACATATAAATCCCGTGGTTCCCTCGTAGCCACTCACAGAGGCCCCAAACGTAAACCGATGCACACAATGAACAATACTTAGCAAATCCTCTTTCCCACACCAAACGATATAACTACGTGCACACACCTCAGTCTGCCGGAGATGTAGACATCAAAAATCACGCTTCCAAATATTCATCTACATACGCCAGAGAGTCGACACCAAACACCTGTAAACACTTTCAACTTTTCCTTTCATTTCATAATATCCCATCGCATGTTCCACCTCTTGTTCCTCTCCTGTAACCACGCTTTTAAAGCCCCCCCCCCAGAGAGAGAGAGAGAGAGAGAGAGAGAGAGAGAGAGAGAGCCGTGAGACGGACAGTGCTGGGTGGGATGGATGAAGCGCCTGAAGCAAGGGCAGGGGCGAGGGACCAACACGGTGTCCAGCACTTCCCGGAGAAGAGACCCTGAGCCATATGCCTGTGTACACTGTCACTGTCCCTCCTACCCTCTCACACTGTAGCTGTCCAGCCACCTCCTCCTCCTCCTCCTCCTCCAACCATCCTGTTAGAGAGAAAAGAAATACCGGACGTCGCCAAGGCTCCCTGGGTATCCTTCCTCCTCCTTTACATAATGTGTCATGTGGGACTGCAGTCAAGGAGGTTAATACATTATACAACACATAGCATCCTGAACTCAGCGGTAAGGTAGAGTGTAATTGTATAGGGAGCACAATTTTGCCTCTAGATTTCATGGAAGAACGCTTAAATGTGCATCAACGATTTCACTGTTTCGTGGGTTCATTTTCTGAGATTTTTTGGATCAGCATTGCTAAATTTCAAGAGTATAGTGTGTGTGTAGATACAAACGCTTGGCTTTTCTGACGTAGACTTCGTAGGTCATGTCTTCTGCCCTAACAGCTCGGAGCGGGTCCGAACTGCTGAGTTGGAAATGTCACAACACCTTATTGTTAATAACAATATACCTGAAATTTTAAGTTTGTATCCACTTTTTTTTGCATCTAGTCGGTAAAACTTCCCATATGAAACTATGTAATGTATGTAATTACTGAATTATAACATCCTATGCAATATCAGCCCACTGGGGTCTGACTAAGACCCTTTGTGACCCGTGTAATCCTTTTACGCTACCGCTCCTAGGATGAGCATGGGTGGCACAATAGATTTGCTGGGACTACCGACACATCAAATCAAGTTGGGACGTTGGTCGAGCAGGCTTCTGGAAGCCGCGGCTCGCAGGTAGTGTTCTGTAACTGCTGAAGTGGCCCAATGGTTGGTCATCCGAGGTGTTAGTGTTGTCATATTGGTCGAGGCATCTTTGGTTATGGTTTATGGGGACTGAGCTACTATGGATTCGGTTTAAAGGGCCTTAAAGGAGCTCAGTCATCTTAGGTTCGCTTTAAAGGGGCTGAAACATCATACGTTCGCTTTAATGGGATCTAGTCCTCTTAGGCTTGCTATAAAGGGGCTGAAGCATAATGGGTTCGTTGTAAATGGGTTTTAGCGTCATAGCTTCGCGGTAAAGGGACTGAAACATCCTATGTTCGCTGCAAAGGGGTTCAGGCATCATAGGCTCGCTGTAAAGGGGCTGAAGCATCATAAGTTCACATTAGAGGGACTGAGGCACGATAGGGTTGCTGTAAAGGGACTGGTGCATGATACCTTCACTATAAATGGACTGAGGCGCAATATGTTTGCGGTTAAGGGACTGTGGTATGAAAGGTTTGGTAAAAGGGGACTGAGGTACGGTATGTATGCTGCAGTGGAACTGAGGTTTAGTAAGTTTGTTTTAAAAGGAATGAAACATCATATATTCCCTGCAAGTTCATTATAAGAGGGCTGAAGCATCATAGGTTCGGAGTGATAAGTTAACTTAATGCGGGCGGAGTCCGATGACACACACACACACACTCACACACACACACACACACACACATATATATATATATATATATATATATATATATATATATGTTATGATTTTTTTTCCTTCTTTTTTCGGGACTCTAGTACGGGGCTTCGTGATTCACAGCAAGCAGCGTTAACCGCTACATTGCAGAGGCTTATATGGGTGGATGTTTGTATGTGTGTGGATAGGATCACCTGATCATATGTGTGGACGAGATGAGAGAAGTTGTTAAGTGGCGCGTGTGTGTGTGAATGATGATTTGTGATGGTGGACAAGGAGGAATGACGGTGGTTCTTGTTCGAAGGGAATCGCGCGTAGACTGTGTTGCATTCCCTGAGCTGACTGGTGTACGGGAGTGGTTATTTGTTAGACTGGATTATCACCGGCAAGTTTAGTCACAGAGCGAGCAGCAGGCCCAGGGCAGAACGTCAGAACGTGAACCTCAGGTATACCGAGGAATGAGCACGAGCGAGCCTGCTGACCTGGTAGCTTCAGGTGCACTAGATTGCCTACTAGGGATACGAATAGGGTATTTATGTAGGGTGGCTCTCATACACATGGGTCACATCGCTTACGATGAGTGTAGGGTGAGTGTCACTCACGTGGATAACCTCTCCGATGTTGAGTGTAAGGTGAGTGTCATTCACGTGCATCTCCTCGCCCACGTCAGGTGTTGGGTGAGCGTCATTCCCGCAGGCGGGATGGCGTGGGCGGGGGAAACCAGTGGCCGTCACAACAGAGCGGGAAGTGGGGAATCTACTAATGCTTTGGTTAAGCAATTTGCCACCAAGGTTGGGAAAGAGGGACACGTTTTACGACACGTTGCTTCCCATGTCCTTGGTGTTTTGTACTACCAGGACCCGGCGTGGCGGAAGGTACCACGTTCGTGGGTCCGCGGGTCACGCCCACGCCGCCACACCCGACGCCCCTGGTCCGTGAACGCCACCGGCGGGTAAACGTGGGCCTCCGCCCACGTCATCCACCGGGTTATGCACACATTTATGAGCTCCTGATTCCGGGCCGTCGGAAGTGGCGGCGCTGACGCTCATGGTAAGTAACATAGGGTGCCATGAGAGATTGATGATGTTTCCGACGTAGGGGAACCTCCCGACCATAGTTTGTGTGGGAAGTTTTGTATAAACTCCTAGGGTACCGAGGATATGATACGTATTATTCAGTAGCTGAATTGAAACGTAAGGGTTAAACTGGACCCAGCGTCATAGCACGGAGCGCAGGGGAAGTTATGAAAGGGGCAAAGAAATGAGTAAGGGAACAGGGAGGGGGGGCACACACACACACACACACACACAAACACGCGCGCACACGGGTTGTAGTGTTGGGATCGCGTTGTGTTTCTCTTTGTTGTTCGAGACTGTGGCCACGGCGACGGCACGCACCCACATACATAACACACACGTGTTTATGTAAAATTCCTGAAGTGCGTGGTTCCCAATTTGCACTTGATTATAATTGCTCTGTGCTGGCTCGACGGGCAAGGAAGATGGAAATTTTACCATTAAGATCGATGTGCGGTTGGTACATTAAGAGAACACAGTGTAAACATTCGAAGACCAGAACTGTCTGATACACTCCCTGGAACCATCGGACACGCTGTCGTCTGTTTAGTGGGAACATCTAATTATGATATGGTAAAGTATCTTTCCTGATACCTATGACATGCCCCTGTTTTTAAAGGCAGGGCTTTGTATTCTTCTAACTCTCTGATAGATTTAATTCTTTTTTCTTTGATTTTGTACTTTTGTAGATATTTTTTTCGTGTTTCATTTAAAGCCTGAACTCGAAGAGAACTTTAGGCCTTGACCGAAGCTTTCCCTCACCTTAGAAAAAGAGAACAAATAGTCTAGACCAGCCAAGGATGCGTCGGCATATAGCCCGAGGCCTCCAACAGCCTGGTTGAACAGAAGAGCAAGACGGCAGCTGCGTAGTCTCCTGCCGAGATGTAGGGGTCGGAAAAGCCTCCGAAGAAGTTATCGTAAAATATACAAAAGTTCAAGCAATGAAAACACAACAGCTTTGTAAGGAACGGTGCTGTTAAGTACTGGTAATAAATTACTTGCTGGCTTCCTTTCGCTGTGGTGGAAATGTCAACAAAAGGCCCACCTAAGTCAACAGTATGGCTCAGTGGTTGGTTCACCGCGTACTCAGGAGAGGCCCTCACGTCAGAGGACGACCTATTGCTAACACTGGACTGGGTTCCTGGAATGTTACGATGCCTTTTCGTGCCACTCCGTTCGCGCTCCGGTGAGCTCTTGGTCACACGTGAGCTCTTGGTCACACACTGAACATTATTGTAAACAAGTCACGCTAACGTCTGAATTCATACAGTTTTGGTCGGTAGTGTCAGGTGTGTGTGAGGGCGTGTTCAGAGCTGAGTGTAGGGCGTCGCTGGGTACCAGTGCGGACCAAGGAGGGTGCGCATCGATATATATGTGTGTGTGAGTGAGTGAGTTTGCTTTCCAGTCCTGTTTGGGCAGAGTGTTAACGTTACCCCGTCGAGCAACAGTCTAGCAACAAGTAGAACGGGTCCTCCCTCCTCTTGGCCACCCGAGATTTTATTGAATTACCTTCAACACAAAAGTCTCCCTGCCGGAAATTCTCGTTCCCCGTGATATTGTATCACCAGGAATGAGTGGGTGGGTGGACCGAAACGTTTCGTTGTGTTCCTTACAATTGAGTGCATGTGCGATTTTGGTTACATTGGAAGCAAAAATAATATTTGATCAATTTGAACAGCGCTGGCTCGGCATGCAAAATTCTTACATGAGTGAAAGGTATTGTAGTGGAAAGATGGATTTACAACGATGTAACAAATCAGTGATAGATATACTGTAATCCAGGCGATATCTGATACCTCCATTGGAAAGAAAAAATAAAGATATGTTTCCCTCTGGGAAGTGTATTTGCACTCCCACTGTTCCTCATTTTCTTCTCTGACATAATGCGGACATAAACAACTGCTTCATATCATTTGCATAGGTTATCAAGTAAAGCATAAAAATCTTAAGTAAAAGACTCAGGAACTGCAGTGGGACTGTAATCATCTCGTGGGCCACTGAAGTTAGTGTATTGTGCGTTGGAGATCCGTGTCAGATGTTTCGTAATGATGGAAATGAAGCAATTGAATCTTGCTTTTGAATACGGAACAAAACAGACAACAGTAAATCAGGGAAAAGGAGAGTAAAAGCACAGCGAACACAGCATAGGAACAGCTGCTTTGACAAAGAAGGCGGTAAAACCAGTGGTGATATTTGCCAAAGCACCTGTGCTCTCCGTAGTAGGATACTGACGTAAGATGACCTCATCTCTAACGGCGGAAGAAATTATCAAGATTGCAGAATGCAAAGAACAGTCATTATCCACTAATGACTTCCGAAAAATCAAATCTGCCGAGTGACTGGAATCCTATTACTGAATATTCTCACGAGCTCAGACAGGAGAGATGTAATTTCCGTCTGGAAAATCCAGGAAAACCTGTTCCCAGTCTGCAGTAAAAATCGATCAGTTTATTGAAAGAAAAAATACGAAAGACTGCAAACGAACACCATGAAAGTTAGAGACACCATAAGTAACATAGAAAATAGTGTAGACCTTCGGGCCTGGTACAGTGTAACGCACTGCTGGTTTATATGTATTAGCACCACTGTGGATCAGTCACTGAAAGGATTGCAGAACCACTGTGGACCGGTCATTGGAAGATCTGATCCACTGTGGCCAAGTTACTAGAAGGACTCAAGAACCACTGTGGACCAATCACTGGAGGAACTCCAGAAACACAGACCAATAACTGAAAGGTCCCAAGTACCATTATGGACCAGTCACTGAAAGGACTGCAAAACCACTATGGACTACTCACTGGAGAGACTCCAGAACTACTGTGGACCAGTCACTGGGAGTACTCCAGAACCACTGTGGACCAGTCATTGGAAGTACTCTAGAACCATTATGGAACAGTTATTGGAAGGATTCCAGAACCACTGTGTACCAGTCATTGGAAGGAGTCCAGAACCACTATGGATCAGTCTCTGGCAGAATTCCAGAACCACTAAGAACCAATCACTGGAAGAACTTGAGAACTACAATGGGCCTGTCACTGGAAGGGCTTCAGAAACGCTGTGGGCCAGTCATCGGAAGACCTCCAGAATCACTGTGGACCACTCCCTGGAAGGACTCCAGAACCAGTGTAAACCAGTCACTTGAATAACTTCGGAACCATTGTGGACCAGTCATTGGAGGAACTTCATAGCCATTATTGTCCAGTAACTGGATGATTTTCAGAACCATTGTGGAACAGTCACTGGAAGGACTCTGAAGTCACTCTGTACCAGTCATTGGAAGAACTTCAGAACGAGCAGGGCAGATGTTCAAAGAGAATACCTGTGGATTCTTGCCTCAAAAAAGAAAAAAGAGCCTTGCTGATCAGATTTATAAGAGTAGCCGATCTATGAAGGCAGAAACGAGTTCCCAGAATCGAGATAAGGAATGGCATCAATGTTTCACGGAAGGATTAGTTTAGGATAGGGTGAAAGACTACCTTATGTAATGAACCGATTTTGTAAAAGTTTATGTGTTCCTGATGTCTTACTAATATACCCCCAATATAGTAGGAACTTGTGTTCCTTCCTTAGTTTCTCTGTATCATGTGCCTCCTTGTACCGATGTGATGACCCTGTTTGTAGCACCGGTACGATAGTAGAGCTTATATAATACTGATCATATAGACACGTTTCAGAGCACTTGCTCGCCAAATGCATGTGCAGGTTAAGGTACGTACCATGTCCGCAAAAAAACTTGTCCACAACAAAAACTTCCCCTCCCCCCTTCCCCCTCACAGTACCACAAAAATAAAGAAGAATAAAATGTCACACTTACATTTTAGTACTTTTTCATGTCTCCTTTGGCCTTGATTACCATCTGCAGACGTCTGGGCATGGAATTGGCAAGGTTTCTGAAGTCCATGTTTCGAGTCCATAGGCACTTGATCTCCTAAATGGGGCGAGGCACTGATGAGGTGTTGATGGTTCCTACAGTTTTCGGTTGGGTTAAATTCTGGGGAGCTCCAAGGCCACTCCAGTAGTTGATTTTTTTATATTTTTTCTTCTAGCCAGTTCATCACACCTCTAGCCTTTCGGCAAAGGGCACTTTCCTGCATAAAGTAATCACACCCGTGAACCTTATAAAGAGGAAGCAGATGGTCCTATAGGACCTTAATGTGTTGCTCTTCCTTCATTTTAGTGTTCTAAGGTAAAAAAATACAACCCTTCCCAATGCACAGCTAAAGCAACCCCAGATCATCACACTATATGGATGTTTCACCGTCTTCAATGTGAAACGAGAGTCATACCAGCTGGCATCCTCAGGTTTCCTCACCCTCCCCTGCCTTACTCTGCTGTTGCTCGCTCCAGTCTTTTTTTTATTTCTTTGCAAATGCGAGTTGTTTGCATTTCATTTCATTAGTTAGCAGGGGTTTGGTAGCAGGCTTACGGGAGGGAATGTGAATGTTCTGCAGTGATGCTGAGTGGCTCTTTAAGAGGCGTTTCCTAGAAGTTTTGGATTTATTTATTTATGCATTTTTTAGTTCGGCGGCTGAAATGCGGGATGCTTCACTTCTCGTCTTAGTAGGTTATCTGCAGATCCAGAAGTCTTCCTTGGGCGACTAGGGATAGGTTTTGGTGGTGGGATGACGTTGTCAGGGAGGCCACGAGCTCTGGCAAGCAGCCTCCTGATTGTGCGTTTTGAGCGCCCAGTGTGCTTAGAAATCTCACAATACATGTAAGATTTTCTTGCTTCCAGGCGAGTATTCGGGCCTTCTCCTCTTTAAAAGGGAAAGGGCCAGCCTTATAGAGGCAAGTATGAAAAAAATGCAGCGCCCAGAAGCGATCTTCTCAAGGTGGTAGCCAGGAGAAGTAAAGAAAGAAAATATTTCCCTGAAGATAGCCTGAAGCACACTGAGGTGGATTGATGGTGCTCACACCGCTAGAAACACTAATCTCAGCGATCAGATGTACGATGATTTCACCTTGAGAGCGTCATATTGTATATGTAATAAACCTTAGCCGTGCATCACCTTTGAGAACATATAGGGTGAACAAGATAATTTTGGGGGGACGATATATATATATATATATATATATATATATATATATATATGAATTTTTCATCCATAAGTTTGAGTTACTACATATATACCTTTTGAAAGCCTGGAAATTTCACCAGTTTGATCGAGAGGCGGTAGGGCAGTGTTGATGATAAATCCTTGTAGGGGTGATCCATCTTGTGAGTCGGCGGCCAGTTTGTCTGTCAAATGGGGCTACTATCTTACGCCTTAGTTTGCCGCCTCATTACACTGTTATGTAACGTTCTGGCGTGTGACGGGACGGGATGTGTGTAACATGACACCACTTCTTTGTTCCTGCGTGAGATGCGACAGGCTAGATGTGACATGACACTAGTCCTTTGTTCTCGCGTGTGACATGACGGGCTGTATGTGACGTGACGCTACTTTTTCCCTCCCTTGAGCTGACAGGTGGCCTCAGCTGTAGCCATAGGTCTTCACTTACTGTTATTTTTCTTTTGTGGCTTATCTTTTCAACTGCGTGTGTGTGGGTGTGTGTTAGATAGATAAACGAATAAATCCTTTGCTTTCGGCAGCTATTCGGCTTCGGCTGAGAATGCGCACTTGATGTATTACAGGTGTTGCAGAACTGGGAGGTCATGATAGTTACTAGTTAACTAATCATAGAAGCGTTCTGGTGTCACAGAGCCAAGTGTCTCGTGCGTGGGTGAATTTTCGTCGTAAAAAAGACGAAAAATCCATGAAAGATCTGTTACGGAGATTCTCCAAACATTACTCCGTTAACGTGACTGGTGGTGTAATATTTCAACGGATATACGACACCGCCAAAGGACTTTTAGACGACGCCATGAGACAGTCGAACATGACCCATGATATGACTGTAGGCGAGGCACTGTGATCAGACATGGCCCCATGACAGGACTTTTGGAGATAGTTTTCTGACATGCTCCCCAGGCGAGGACTGTTGTGGACACACGTTACCCGGACATGCCTCCATGCAACTGTTGTGGACACGTTCCTCAGACGTGGCCCCATGGAATCCCGAAGTAAGGATTTCATTTAGCTAAAAGTTGTTTTTGAAATTGTTCTCATCGTATAGCCACGTGGGACCATTATTGGCTGATTCTTTTTATACGACCTGACAAGAAATATTATTGAGTTCTATTAAGTACAGCCTCGCGCCTGTTGAACATTGCTGAGACAACTTCACGCCCGATGCGCTTTGCTGAGAGAACTTCACATCTGTTTTACCTCGCTGAGACAACTTCACACAAAGCGTTATTTCCCTTCGCTGAGACACAAGGAGTGATGTAGTGAAGTACATACAGGGGTACACCACAAGGGATGGTGATGCCGTGGATAGCAATTTCCCCCAAGCAGTGGTTGTCTGTGGGGCAGGGAGGGTGGGTGGTGCTGGACCGGCCGGCCTCCCGCTGACAGCCCAGCTGTTGCGCGCCTCACCTGTAGGCACAACGCGGACGCAGGCAACACACCCATCTAGATCCTGGCGTCAGCCGTTGAGAATGTGGTACGCCCGGTCAACCAGCAGCGCACTCACCGTGCACTATGGCGGGGGTAGGGGGGGGGGGATGAGGCTTACGTATGTTCTTGTTTGGAGTTAGTGCTCGAGGCGGGGGCACTCCTGTAGATAGATGTTTATGTCTAAAGAGGCGAGAGACGTCTTGCAGACATATATTTATGTCTGTAGAGGCGAGGGGAGTCTTTTAGATAGATATTCATGTCTACAGAGGTAATGGAAGTTTTGCAAATAGATGTTCATGTCTACAGAGGCGAGGGTGGTCTTGTAGATGGATGTTCATGTTTCAAAAGCGAGGGAGGTCTTGAAGATGTTCATATCTGCAGATTCAGACCGTGATGAGGCAAGTCTTTGAGATATTCATGTGTTCAGTCGAAGACCATGGCAAAGCAAGCCTGTAGATGTTTTATGTATACAGATCTTAATCGTGGAGAAGGCTGATCCTGTAGATGTTTGTGTTTGTTGGTACGGGAAGCAGACCAGGACGCACAGTCTTGAATTCTGAAGTCTTTGGATATTTGTTGGATTTACTTGTGGGTTGATACAAAAGCAAAAGATATTGATTATACTTATTAGGTGGAGAGGATAGAGATGAATGGGATTGTGTGAAGGCCCTGATTGATGCTGATTGCTAACACCCGGTGGTATGAGATGCTTTGCCTGCAGCGGATCAGGATCGGAGATTGAAGAACTAGATTTATCGGGAACTGGTTGCTGTGATGTACCATTTGGGGTGTGGGGCGAACACACGGTGGCATCACTCATAGTCGGCCACCCTGTGGGTGGGTATCACATGGTACATCCTGACGACCATCTAATTACTTATTTGGAATTACATATTTGTACTGTACGGGGAGGGATTTTTACACTAATAATACCCCGTCCCTTGAACCACTTCTTTTTTTTTTTATCTAACAGCCTTTGAAACTCCTGGATTCTATCCGCATATATTGTTTCCTCGATCAGTTTATTCAACTAGTTCACTGCTCACGTAATATAAAAGTAATTCATTGCTTCCTTTCGTACAAGTGTCCTTTGTAATTTCATGTTATGGCCCTCTGGTTGTTCTGTCCCAGCATCTTTCGAAGAAGCGTTCACTGTCTGCATTATTAGGGTGATTTAAAAATTCAACACTCACTCTTTTCTCTTCCATGTTTAAAAGATATAAGGCCATTATCTTTCCCTTGTAACTCATCATTTTCAGTTCCAGTGGTATCTTTGTTGCTCTTTTCTGGTACCTTCTTCGTTTTTTGTGCATCTTCAACCGGGCAGACCAAACCTGAGAAGCATATTCTATCATTAGCCTAATGTGATTAGCGTGCTGAGTATTTCCATAATTATGTTTGTATTTAAATGCTCGTCTAACATTTTCCAGCTGGCAGTTTGCATCCTTTAGTCTTCTCATGATGAACTCTGGCGATAGGTTAGGGACGGTGTCAACTCCAAAGTCCTTTCACACACACTTTCCTGAAGTTTTGATCCTGTTTGAGGATATTCATTTTCAGGCCTATACTTGACGTCTACTCAGACTGAATTTCAGCCGCCATGTATCAGACCAACATTCAGGTTGGAGTCTAATCCTTCTGGTAAGTCATTTACGTAGATTAAGGAGAGCAGTGGTTCCAGGACTCAATCCTGCGGCACGCCACTGGATCATAAGTGATGGGTTGGTGTCCCACGCACACCCTGACCACGTCCATCTGCTTGATATGTAATTCGATAATTCTCTTGACAGTGATGCTTCAGATTTTGGCAAAGAGGGCTCTCTAGGAGTTTTTAAGCTTTGATTTACTTAAAAGCATATTTGAACTTTTTTTTTCCTGAGACATTTGATCTTGCACATTTTCGTATTGTTCATTTCTCCGTAAGGAACTTTCACGAAAAACGTTCTAATGTAACATTCCTTCTAGAGGATATTAATGTATATAATTTTATTTTTCTTTCATAACCAGATATCTTCGGTGGAAAACAGACTGTCTTAACCATCCGAACACGGATCGAGAACCACCTTAGGTCCAGATCTTCCCCTTATAAAGCCATGTCTTGTAATCCGGCGGGTCGTGCCAGTAGCTATTATTGTCGTGGGTTCTGTTTCTACTTTTAAGAAAATCATTTGTCACATTATCTGATATATTGTGAACTGGCCTTTGGTGTGACGAATTTAAGATTCTCTCCGCTTTGATTTGTCCCGAATGATAAACCAGTTGCCATATGTAGAGGAGAATGTCATTTGCAGATTCTCAAAGTCTTTTTACAGTGTGCAGTACATTGCTGAGGCGAAGACATTGTAATCCACCGTGTGATGAGAACGACGGAAATTGAAGAGAATGTGATGTGGCTGTAGATTGATGGAGATTAAGGTAGATTAGACATGTAGAAGATGAACATTTCTAGGAATGATTGATGAAAGAAAATGGATGTTATTAATTGTAAAACGGGCAGTGTGTGTCAGTAAGGCTAACGTGGTTGTAGCAGGTCATAAACCCTTAGGAAGTGGAAATCGGCAGATGGTATTGCTCCCCTGGCCTCATTGCACTCCACCTAGGTAGTCCTGATTGTATCGCCTTTGCTTTGGCATAAACATCAACGAAATACAGATTGTATAATCCTGCACGAAGCTCACATTTGATTTGTACAGATATTATAACTCATAATTGGGCCCATTTCTTGTAAAATAGGTGTAGGAACTGTACAAGCAGCAGCCACAATGGCGGCGACTGTGGTGACTATTCTTTTTCATAAAATACGTCTCTCAAGGCGAGGAAGCCACGGACATTCACATAGTAATCATTACGTGACGGGAAGATATCGTAGAGTATTATTAAACTGCAGGACTGTCATCTTCATGTTTCAGGATGACGAGACTGTGTAGTGAAATTGTGGCAGCGTGACGATTCTTTATGGAAGAAGAGCTCTCAAGTAATTCAAGTCCCTTACACCTGGACATTACTGAGATAGTAATACTACAGTCTACTTGAGTGCAAAATTAACAGCCATGAGATGAGTGCGTTATGTACTTGTGAACGACGATTAAGATCGTCAGGCGCGACGGATATGATGGCCTGGCTTTTGAGCTGACCCTTAAATCGTCTGCCCAGAGGTCACGCCATCGCTCCCAAGGCGTCGTATCATCGTGCTCAAGCGTCGTAACGTCGTGTGTAAGAGTCGTATTGTCGAGAATAAGAGGTTAACGTCGGTGTAGCACATGGCGGGCAGCGCGCCTGGCGCAAGGCAGAGTGCGGCGAGAGGCGAAGTTTCTCCCGGTGCTCACTAGATGGCGCGGGCTGTGCACTGACGGACGCTGGTTCTGAATGGACTCAAATGTTTCGTTTTCCTTCCCTCGAGTTTTTCTGGTATTATCAGCGTTCATATATTTTGTTATATTTCTGGGATTTTGTACATTAATTTGCCTTCTGTGAACCATTTATATATATTTTTTCTCGAATGAAGTGTAGACAGTGCGGGTTTTCCCCTTTGTTGATGTTTAGCGAACGTCCATGTCCACGGTAATTGCGTATATCATATTTATTTTGTTGATGTTTATGCCATTGAACGCGGGGGCCGTATACATAAGGAAATTGTTAGGGATTTCTCGGATGGTGTTTATACCTTGATGACCGTAAACCCAGATAACCAACTAACAACCAATCCGTTGGCTTTAAACATTAATCTGTGCTTCATAGCAAGGAAATGTCAGGACCTGTTTGTGTTACAAGTGTTCCTACGTGTTGTATTCCTAGGTTATAATGTATTACATCGCCTAGTCTGTGTGTTTTTGTCTTAACTGTAGTCTTTGTGCAACGCAATTATTAGGCTTTTGTTTTGTGCTATGTATCTTTCATTATGTTACAGTATAACTCCTTTGTTATATGATTAGTCTAGTGTACAGATCTTTCATTCTATGCATTACGGTGAATAATTTTGTTTTCGCTCTCATGCTTGCGTGTTTCGATTTCTTCCTCCTTAATCTCTTCGAACTCTTTTGCAATACCGTTTTGAACTAAGGACATGTATTACTGTTGGCTACGTCTGCAAGGTAGGTTGGAGTTTTTATTTAGTACAGTTAGCCCGGAACATTAGAACTGGAGTGTGAAGTTTTCTTTCATTACTTCTTCAGGCCAAACGTTCTCAAAGGTTGTGGAGACAAATTGTGACAACTCAAGCTTGACAGCACCAGAGCAGCGTTGTGAAGGATTCAGAAAACTCTTTGTTAAAGAATTGAGTTTGAAACTTCGCTCTAAAAAGTATTTTTAATTTTGGGGGGAAAATAAGAAATAGTTAAAATGAAACAAGTAATATTAATGATGAAAACATTGATGTTTGGAAAATGTGTGTCAGGACTGACCTCCCGCCACCCCTACAGTAATGTCTTACGTCAGTGGTGTAAAACCACGAAGAGTCGATCTTTTACGAGTGAGATCAGGAGAGATTTGAGCTTATGCAGCTTCTATATTTTTTTTTCCGAATGTTTTAATCTCTGCAACGAGGGCACGACCTATGGGTATGATGGGCGGCCCTTTCTCCCGACCTCAGCTTCAGGCCTGGTCAAGAGTTACGCCATCACAAGCAAGGGTCTTGTCCAAGGGTCTTATCATTTTACTGTATAAGCTAACATCTTCAGTGCCATTGTTATCGATTATCACACACTTTTAGTATCGGGAAAATCTCATGACGGAACCGATTGGGTTACGTTCCTTTTCTTTACGACTTGTCCTGTTTTCTCCATCCCTCGGTCGACAACGTCTCGTTCCCTGAACATGTCCGCCGCACACCGGAAATTTTCGCGGTCCGAAACTTCTAGAAAGTAAAAGGTCGCCGCCTGAGGAAGTGTGGGTTTATCTTGATCCAGGTGGAACATCCCTTAAGATCTGCTCTGTCACTGGCTAAACCTTCTGTTTGCCAGGGAGACAGAGAGCCAACCTCAAGGTCCCACTTAGCTTCAAACTTGGGGACGTGGCTCCTCTCCACTATGGCGGCACCAGAATGTTACCAAGAATGGTATACCACTTTATCAAGTACTTGTAATGGTCTGAAAAAGAGATAATGGCCTTAGAACTGGACCTTTCTGCATTTCATAACTGTTCAAAGACAGTATTTTAGACACCTGTAAGAATAACCGTAATTCATAAAAAAGATTTTTGATTATGTAAACTCAGGACCCGTTTTTCTTTTTTAGGTAAGCCGCAGAAACAGGGACATAATGGCCTCCTTTTTCAGTGAGAAGTTCCTCAACGATACTGTACTCCTTTTCGTCCACTGACGATGATACAACCTCGTCGAAGGTCACTAAACATACGCACTCGACGGAGTGCTTTGACCCCAGAGTCTCCTGGGGAAAGGAGCACGATTGGAACACATCATGCCGGCGGAACTGCAGCTTCTAAACAATTCCCTCACCGATCGTGACTGTAAAGCATGGAAAGCCAGGTGCCTCTGTTGTTTAAATCTGTTCCCAATGGAGAGGACGCTCGCCTCGCGTGGGTTCTCAGTCTCATGATGTCGAACGTTGGGTCCAGGAAGGGAAGACCATTGTTGACACTGTTCTGGTCAAGAGTATGCTTGGAAATTGTTAAGTTAGAAGGTCAGAATCAGCAGGCAGCGATGTAGTCCAGCATCTTCAATACTGGGATAAGGATAAGATTTTCCTGATCTTCGCTGGAACACAGATGTGAGAGATCCATCTTGATGAAGACAGACATTTCTTAGAGTGATGGACCTAGACATACGTCGAAAGATAAATCCCCGTAGTGGAAGTGGGAGACGTGTTTGGCTATGTACAGCAGTATGAGATAAGAACAGTCATAAGACCGTTAGATTCGGTACAGTGTCGGGAACCCAGGACAGTTCAACTTGCTTCCAGCAGGTGCCAGACGTGTCCTGCGACACCGCTGGATCGATTCAGAAGGGTACTGGACAGATGCCCCCAAAATGTACATGACCAACGCAGCTGCTTCATCCGTGATGGCATAAGGGGATGTGACAACACGATCTTTAGGATCAGGTTTCTAGGCTAGAGGATTGGCGGTAGGTCAGGCTGCGGGAGTGGAGAGCAGCCCCAGGAACCAGCTAGGAGTAAACATCCATATTGCTAAAGGACGCAGATGATAAACAAGTGGAACCCATAGTTGACTATGCAGAATCCACTGAATCGGTTGCTAAAACCTGTCTCCTCTCCTATCTTGGTGAACCTAATTCCTCTGTATGACAAGCGTTACACGCAGAACAGAAACGAATCCTCCTCATCTTGGGCACGTCAGAACCTACACACACACACACACACACACACACACACACACACACACACACACACACACACACACACGTCAACCAAGTCTTCCACTCAGCATCGTTAAAAAGAAAAAAAAAATCCAGGAGGATCAAGGTTTCAACTCATTAACTTAGAGGAAAAAAATCGTCATATACTGGATATTAGACGAAAACTCGAGAAATGCGTCTGAGGTTTAGGATTGATAATGAGAAACGAATTTACCGTCGGAGAACACAACAAAGGAACAATCAGATCTTTGTCGATGACATCTTCTCTGTATGAAACACTCTAAAACCTGGGGAGCAGTAGTGATTCACTGTTTAGAGCATTTGGTCTCTCCTGGCTAGGGTTCTGTTGTGTACAGATGTCGCCATGTAAAACCGAAAAAAATTCTTGGGTTTGGAAGACGTCCATTGATCCTGTACTACCGTGATTAAAGGAATACACCGATTGATCTGAACATGGAAGAGAGAGACACGCATCACGATGTACACAGGGACAGTACTGGAAGGTCTAGTCCCTCACTTCCAATAACGAAGGTGACGTCTCGCGAGAATGACGAACTGGCAAGAATGTGGAAATTAAACCCAGCTTGGAGGAGCGACGATACATAAGGAAATTTCAAAGTAAATCGCTGGATTGTCGACGGCCAACTTATCTTGAACTAGCTTCCAGCAAATGTTTGGTGCAAATGTCATTGAAAAAGCTCTGGACTTTATTCGGATAGGAACTGTGGGGTGTCCTCCAAGATGCACCTCACCAGCCAGACTGTACATTACACAGGAACCTGTCCTCTAGCTGTAATCAGCTTCAGGACAAGACCCATACCAGGGAAGCTTGGTCGCCCACAGAACCCTAGGGGTAAACAACAGCACCCAAAACCTGCAAAAGCCATATATTTGTGTGTGTGTGTGGTGTTTGTAGTTTTTTTATTTTCAAAGTCTTATGAGACAATTTGAAAATCGTCTTGTATGTGGAGTGGAGTTACAGCTTGTCCCATTTTGCTCCCGTTTACGAGTACGTCGTAAATATCCGTTTTATAGTTTGTTTTATCTTTACATCCGCGCCTGACTGTCTCTTAACCTTACATGGCAAATTTACAGTATCTCGGATACCGGTATTGTGCCCAGCGGAGGTCTGGCCGTACTCCGGGAACTCTTATGTGAGACGCCTGAAAGATCCTGTCATATATTTTATGGTCTTGGTCTCCCTTTTTATCGTGCGGTAGCATTTCATTAAATATTTAGCGTTTTTTCAAGCGTCTTTGATATCTAGTTTACCAAAAAAAGAAAATGTTGTTTGATTCCGTCTAAAGTACTTGCGTCTCTGTCATTTTTATTTTTTCTGATTTCTGGTGTCTGATGTCTTTGTCGTTGTGTGGTACTGGCGGGCCTCTGTCATAGGTGGATCAGTAGACGTACTTCGTGAACTGAGAATGAAGCATTTTTCTCGTATGCGATAAAAGGAAGTTTAGGTGTGTGTTATTTTTTTGCGTTATTAATTCCACCGATTTTCGTTTTCCTTTGATTTTTCGCCTGTATGTAATTGCCTGTTGAGCGGATCTCTCTTGTTGTGTGTCCTTCCGTCGGTGAGGACTGGAGGCGCACGGGACACACGCACAAAGGACGCAGGAGGGATGTTGTTATGGCGAGCGAGGCGATGGGCGGGAGCTCCAGCCGGGTCGTGTGAATGTTTTTGCGCTGTGGCTGGCGGCGGTGGCTGCTGCGGAGGTGGTAGCTGGCCCCCGGCGACTCCATCGCACCTGCCACAGCTTGCCACACGGGCCCACCGCCGATACACACCACCTCTAGTTTTACCTCCATCCCATCGCCTTATCCACATCCGATTTTCAATGAAAAATCGTCCTCAGAATCTCCATATTAGCCGTGAAGTTCTCCGTTGAATGATAAAGTTCCATGTCATTGGCAGGAGGTGCTGCCGCCCCGCGTGTTGTCTTTTGTGGCGCTCACCTGTGATCCTCGGGTCTCGACCTGTGGTCTCGGGTCGTCAGGTCAAGTGGGTCATTCATTAATGCTTGCTCTTGAACCTCTTCGATATGATTTTTCCCCCGTTACCCCGAGATTGGAGTAAATTTCATGTATCTTGATTGGGACGGACTGTTTACGATGAAGTGAGGAAGGTGTGGTATAGCCAGTGGTGCGTACGTTGTCGGGTTGTGGCAGCAACAGGTCCATTTCTTATTTTTCCGTGACTATAATAATGGCAGCAGGATCCTCTCTCTTATATTCTAACCAGAAAACCTTCCCTGGGGCATTGAGGTCGGATGTTGTTGACCCACAGATGTTAACCACCAGGGAACAGGTGTAAGTGTTAGGGTATTGTCATTTCTCTTTAGCGTTATACTTTTGTGTGAATCGTGTAGGATGAGTTCATAGGGTTTCCTTCGCTTTAGTTGACATTCGGATTTGATTCCCTCAATGGAGGTCAGCTCACCGTATTTACGAGTCTTCGGGCAAACATGTTGCAAGAAGCTTCGACTTCGGCGAATTATATATTTTGTTTTGTGTTATTAAGGGAACCGGTTCGTGCGGACCCCACCCAGTGGTGGCGTGACCTTGACCCTGACCCTGGCTGTGCTTGTTGACACGAGGGGTCGCTGCGCCCGCTGCCGGGGCCACGAACCTAAACGAATTTGCGTCACGGAACCTTGGTCATGTGAACCTGCATCAGGCAAGCAGGCAGCCATGCGTCTCACTGCACGCCACGCTCGGTCACAATGGCTAAACCTTCGGGGTAACTTGAGACTCGTCCCCACTGTGGCAACACTGGCAGCGTGTAGCGAGACTTTGACAACCTAACTGTTGTTAGAAGTAACGCTGATCTTGAGACTGTAATGAACTGCCTTGTGGTCGGTGGGATGGGGTGGGGCCCCTGTCCCTAGGGTGGCGGGTTTGACGTGGGTAGAAGGCCCAACTTGGGAAATTACTACATTCTGTTTAGGGTTTTATTTTAGTAAAAGACATGTCGTTGTGTTGGTCAAACTATTTTCTGGTTTCAGACAATACATTGAAATTATCAGGTATTATGATTGATGACGGACTTCAGACCATTTCCGAAGCAAGTTCATTCGCACTTCCTGCCACGGCAGCACGACTCGAGCCAGACCCTAAGAGTAAATTATTTCGCTTGTGTACAGTAACTCATGTTACACACACTAGTCACTTGGAAAATATCTTCATTATAAAACCTGCTGTGTTAACTGAAAATCCTTTTCGTATCATGTGGGAGAAAAATGACAAGCAAATGTTGTGTGTCCTCATGCATCTGCGGCCGGCGGCTTTGGTCTATGATTTTGGAGTCAAACTGAGGAAAAAAGGATTTTGTAAGTTAATTTGTTTGTCACCACGTGTCGAGTGTGGCAGTCGTGTGTGTACTAGTGTCTGTCATGGGTCACCTGAGGACGAAGCTTCGCTGCCTGAGTACCAGTGCTCGAGCTTCTGAATGCCTCTTGATATGATGGGTGTAGCAGTGACTGATCCATGGATGGAAGTCCTCATCGAGGTCAGGCCGTAAATGGAACATAAAAGAATGGCAATAGAGACGAAGGAGTATGAAAAGGAGGAGAGGCGGAGAGCGACGTACCCCACCCTACGAGTTTTGTGAAGCCCTCTGCCCTCGCAGTTCCCTCTGCCACCTGGGTAACCTTCAAGAAGTGTAACGTTATTAAGGTCGGTATAAAAGTGGACGCCGCGGGTGGTGTAACCCCAGCATAGTAAGGTTAATAAGGCAGTTTGTAATGAGTGTGTCGAGGGTGTTGTTGTATAACCTTATCCTGAACCCCAAGGGCTTCACCTCTGTGTCTAGACTCACCCAAGTGTACAGTAGACTCAGGATTAACTAGGCCACCGTTCCCTCACATGTGACAGTGTCATATATACCAGTGAGTTTTGCATATTTACCTTACGTCTTGTCGTGTTAGGTAGTATAGTGTCGAGGTCATTAGTTATTTGTTGCACAAACACTGGGCAGCGGTGCATGGGTTGACACCGGTGATGAATAGCCAGTTTTGTAACATTTTATGTAATATTTTTACCACTGGGGTCTTGACAAAGAACCGACCTGCGTAAAGCTTTTGCGCTGCCGCGCACAGGATGGGCATGTATGGGTGCCCAATAAACTACCCGGTGATACCGGCACAGATCAGTCTGAGAATATGGCTAGTGTGTGTGTGTGTGGTTGTAGTGGTCAAGGCTGGTGAGAAGTGGCGGTCGTGTGAATGGACGTGCGGTGCGGTGTGCCCGCAGTCCCCGCCTGCAGCAGGCCCGGGCGGGGGACTGGTTACGGTGGTGTTACTGTTGCACCATCATGAATGGCCGCCTCCTGGCCTTGGAGGCCGGAAGTGTGGCACAGCTTTTTATCCTGCCACGACAGGTCGAGGCACACCCCACCCCAACCCCCTTTTCCCTACGGCTGTGGGGTGGGGACGAGGCGGGGTTAGCCTAGCACCGCCTCCTACCACAAGGAGGGGCGCGGGAAGGGGCGTAGCGATCCCGACATCTCGACCGACTTCATCTGCAGCAGCACAGGCGCCGCCCCCTTTGGAACCTTCAGCTGTTCCTTGTTCTGGACCATTGCAATTACCTGAAGGTTCAACTGCACTTTAAGATTGCTTAACGATGTCATTGTTCGTGCTGGTTTGATTATCGAAGCACACAATTAGTGTACGGTACTTAAGTACTTCACTGAAGGTTGTAGATCGCAGGTGTACAATTGGTGTCTGCTCGAGATGTGGTGTATACCTCGGGGGACTTGTAAAACGACGAAGAATAATTGCCTAAGACGTGTATGGCGTCTACCCCGGAGGCGTTAGACGGTCCGGCTTCAGCCGTAGCAGCCGTCTAATTGCTTTATAGAGTGCCATTTATTCTCCCACTATAAAGACGTAAAGGCCGCCAGTTAGACTAGGAATAGGATACTTACAGACCCGCCTGGAACTTTAATACAGCCTTTAGTACTGCCTCAGGAACTGTGTTACCGGCCGGAGTGTTCCAGTGACATCTTGGAGGCTCACCTCCGTGCAGGTGTTGGTGCTGTCTCATGAGGCCTTTGTCGTGGCCCGGGGTCTTCCTTGGAGGCTAGAGTCTGGCTTGGCTTGGAGGCTACAGTATGGCGTGGCCTTGGGTCTTGCTTGGAGGTTAGAGTCTGGCGTGGCCCGGGGTCTTGCTTGGAGGTTACAGTATGGCGTGGCCTGGGGTCTTCCTTGGAGATTAGAGTCTGGCGTGGCCCGGGGTCTTGCTTGGAGGCTAGAGTCTGGCGTGGCTCAGGGTCTTGCTTGGAGGCTAGATGTGGCGTGGCTTGAGGGGTCTTGCTTGGAGGCTAGGGTCTAGCGTGGCCCAGTGTCTTGCTTGGAGGATAGAGTCTGGCATGGCCTGAGGGGTCTTGCTTGGAGGCTAGGGTCTGGCTTGGCTTGAGGGGTCTTGCTTGGAGGCAAGAGTCTGGCATGACTTGAGGGGTCTTGCTTGGAGGCAAGAGTCTGGCATGACTTGAGGGGTCTTGCTTGGAGGCCAGTCTGGCATGGCCCAGGGTCTTGCTATGAGGCTAGAGTCTGGCGTGGCCCAGGGTCTTGCTTGGAGGCTAGAGTCTGGCATGGCCCAGGGTCATGCTTGGAGGCTAGAGTCTGGCATGGCCCAGGGTCATGCTTGGAGGCTAGAGTCTGGCTTGGCCTGGAGTCTTGCTTGGAGGTTAGAGTCTGGCATGGTCTAGGGTCTTGCTTGGCCTTGGAAGCTACAGTCTGGCTTGGCCCGGGGCTCTCGCTTGGAGGCTAGACTCAGAGTCTATGCATATAGGATTCTAGAGAAGCAGCTGTAGAAGATGTATCTTTACTGTAGCCCACGTTTTGGTTTTACACTTTAAGTATGTATATATAAACAGTGTGTATAGAGGTTGGAGCAATACCAGTACATTTCCCTGTTCATAGTGACTCGCGCCTGTTAAGGTAACTTTGAATGTTTCTCGGGCATGAAATAGCTTTCTCGAAGTGATTGAAATCCCTAGTTTTCTCTGTTTATGTCTGGCAGATCTCCAGCACGTCCGTTTGGATGCTAATTTCGACTACATTTAGGGAGGCGAAATCAGAAGATAGTCCGTAGAGTGACAGCATTTCGCCCCCCCCCCCCACCCTCTCCCCCTCTTTTTATGTTGAA
>JAYMFT010136716.1:0-12916 GCA_038088735.1 Panulirus argus
GATGGGTTTTTCTTTGTCTGTTTCCTAGCGCTACCTCGCTGACGCGGGAAACAGCGATCAAGTATAATAAATAAATATATAAATATCATTATACTTGATCGTTGTTTCCCGCATGAGCATGGTAGCACTAGGAAATAGAGGAAGAAAGACCCATCCACTCATATACACACATATATATACATGCATGCACATATATGCACAATATGTACATATACATACCAACATATACATGTGTATATTCATATACATACACATGCATATACACAGATACTCGTGTACCTATTGATATTTGCTCGCCTCCATCCATTCACCACCCAGGCCCACAGGAAACAGCATCGCCATCCCCTGCATCAGCGAGGTAGCGCGGAGATACAGATGAAAAAAAGGCCACATTTGCTCACAGTCAGTCTCTAGCTGTCATGTGTAATGAGCCAAAACCACATTTCCCTATCCACATCCAGGCCCCACAGACCTTTCAATGGTTTAGCCCAGATGTTTTACATGACCTGGTTCAATCCATTGACAGTACATTGACCCCAGTATAACACATCATTCCATTTTACTCTATTCCATGCATGCCTTTCACCCTCCTGCATGTTCAGGCCCCGATACACATATATCCATTTGTGGGCATCAGAGATATAGATAGATAGATAGATAGATAAATAGAGATCGATGGAATCCATGTCCATGAGTGGTGGGCCTGGATGTAGTAAAGAAAAGCAACGTATGATATGTGCTCTTTTCATCTTTTTTTGTAAATCAAGGTGATAAATAGAAACTAGATTATCAGGCTGTTATGATAAGTATTATAATAGTATTTGTTATGATATTGATAACATTATGCACTAAATGAAATTTTTGATTCATTGTATCCATGTATACCTTATACTTCCCTTTTATATCATGGTAATCCTGTCTAGATTTTACCTTCACAAACAGATTTTTTGAGCTCCTTTCGAAATTATGAGAATGATAATCCCAGAAATTAAACTTTTTAAGGTTTATCATCACATCACATTTCCCTATTTCTTTTTCTTGCTTGAATATACCTTTGCCATATTAGTGACTGAAAGTATTGTTATATTCTCAATGACAATTGTTTTAGTCATGGGAAATATATAATGAGCTTTAGTGTTTTGATTCTGATTCTGTTGTTGTAGACCTCAGGAGTATAGCAGAGGTAAAGCACCTTCACATGGCAATCAAAGTGGGAAAACATTGACAGCTGAATAGAACAACAGGAAAGGAAACAGATACTGGGATGAGAGAGGGAGGGATTGATTAAGGGCCCTGCAAGCAAATTTATCACCATGCCCAAGATGTCTCTCCCAGGCCCTGATCGCTTACCCACTCAGCTTTATGGGTACTTATCATACATAAGTGAAACCCAGCCTATATTTCTTGAGCCTGGTCAAAAATATAATGTGTCTGAGCAAAATTAATCATTCTGAATCTGTTCACACCTGTATAGACAGTATCTTCTATATAAACAACTACAGTGTGAAAAGGCTCCCATATGCTGTACATGATTTATAATTCTGAGGTTATATGTTAGGTGGGGTCATTAACATACTGGCTGTAAAACTGGACTATTTTCATAGGGTCTAGAGTGAAGATATAATTATATTAAACAGTTGCCTTTTTATATTATACTGTTTGTTTCCTTTATTGTTCATTTTTATGATGGCTTGTACAGCTTAGCTTTTATCATATGTACTAAATAGGATTTTTCAAGCTTTATGTACTCTTTTTATGTACAGTATATATAGTACTCTTAATTTTCAGTGAATGTGTAAACTTTACAAAGAAGTTTGGTGTTCCATTGTTAGTACTGGGTGGTGGTGGCTACACTCCAAGAAATGTGGCTAGGTGTTGGGCATATGAAACAGGATTACTTGTTGACACAGAAATGCCAACAGAAATTCCTTATAATACAGGTAGTGTAATATGTTCATTTTCATGTGGTTTTTGTTTAAGTTACTAACATGTATTTGCACTATTTTATATCTTGGTATCACTTTCTTGTTTTGTCATTTCATATCTGAGATTATCAGTTAGTGCGGTCATGATTGCAAATGTTCAAACTATAACCACTTATCAAAATGTTTTGAACTCCTTCAGATAATTCTAAGACCAGAAGTACTGTCACACCATAAATATAGGTGCATGTGTGTGTAATTACCTATTTGTAACGACCTATTTGTAGTGTATGGTAAGGGAGTTTTAGAGTTTTGCTCTCTTGGGGACCCATCTCTTAAACATTCTATACTATCATACTACTTAAATTTATGCATGCTGTGTGCATTAACCATGTCCTAACTCATTACATGTGTGTGACTATGTGTGTGTTTTGTTCTTTTTAATTGCAGATGTTTCACTAACACACAGAAGTCCCCATTGTGACCTGGATTTCATTGAACTGATTGTGCAAAAGAAAAAGGAAAAAGAAAGATATTGCCCATTGAATGATAGAGGGGGGTATGAAAACGGGTTTGTGAATATAAGAGTTTTTAAGAAAAAGGAGAATAGGTTTCTGGTGTATGTAAAAGAAAAAAATTAAGTCTTGTCTGGTTTGAATTAGGCAGAAACTAGGACTTGCTGCCTTGAGATTTAGGATGTTGAACAATTTTGGTTATCACTTCAAGACTTTTAAGTCAGAACATTTTGTATTTATTGAGGTGACTGTAGTCTACCATCTGTATCGATATTTTGCTCTTACATGGCCACTTTTAGCTATCTCATTTATCACCATATTTCTTCTCTTCTATTTTATGATGGAGGCTCCACTAATGGACAGAAGTACACAACAATGCCGGGCCTGTATTGAAATATAGAGAGTGTTAAATGAAAAGGAAAAAGAAGAGACAAGGGAAAGTATTTATGAATTTTGGAGTTAGTGAAAAACCTGCCTTTTAAAATGTGCCAGGTCATAGTTATTGAGAAAGACTTGAGAGGATAGAGAGTTCGAAAGCTTTAAGATATAGGGAAAGAAGCAATGTCTGCTCTCCTGTTTCTCAGTTACTGAACATACTACTCTTTTCACCTTATCCATAGTATTGATTTTATCTCCCTCATACCTGCCCTTTATCCGCCCACCGTTTAATCCTACGTAACTGGAGTCCCCCATATGATGGTTTTAGAGGTCCTCTACCCTTACAGCTAGGTGTAGGTCCAAGCTGTTGAGTTCTCATTTGCTCACCCTTTCTGTTAGAGGTTGCATCTTATAATCCTATGTAATTGCTACATCCTGTTTGATGTGGCACATTTTGTAGGTACTTGTCCATACCCGTTTTTATGACTATGATAATCAATACCTCATCTCTGTAATTTTATGTAGGCAGCACATTAAAATTATTTTAGTCCCTGGAAGTTTAAACTATTTTTTTAATTATTATTCTCAGTGCATCTTTTGATTTAAAGAAGTCTAATTCATGACATTAAAGGATCATAGAACAATCTTAGAGAAGAAGTAAATATGTGGAATGAATATCCTAAGAATAGAAAAGTAACTCAAAACATGAGTTAGGTGACAAGTTTTTTAGAAACAGGAGAACTGTGTGCCTGTTGTGTCAGTAGGGAACCATCTTTTAGTTTGGGAACCATGCTTTCCCAGATTTTCCATATGTGAATTATCCCTCATGTCTTTTTGTTTATATGTTGAAGGTTCCAGTCACAGACAGCAGTCCACACTGAAGTTTATGTCATCACTCCCATTTGTCTTTTAAAGTACATGTTTCATCAGATGAATTACATCCTTTTCTGCAAGTAATTCCCATAATTATATTTACCATACCATATGGGACAAAGAAGGATTCATTAGTGGTACCATATAGAGGCCCATCATGGAAAATGAAAGAAAGTGGAACAAATGTAAAATATATAGGTGTCATCGTAAATGAGAAAGTAGATTTCAGAGAGCGAAAGGAGAAGATAATGCTATCATGTCAAGTGATGAGTCATACGATTCTAAAAAATTTCACTGCAAGAGATGAAAAGCAATTGCTGAGATTGCTGAATGTAATTATAAGAAGTAAAATTGAATACTGCTGTGTTGCATGGCCACCAATAAAATAAAAAGAAATAACCATAGAGAGAATTCAGAAGCACTTAATAAGCAAAATCAAGAGAATGGAACATATGAACTACCACAAAAGTCTGAAAGAACTTTGACTGTATAGCCTAAAAAGTAGAAAGATATATGATGCTTTGTGTATGGCAATAAATTGAAGGTAAAAAAAGAAAGTGTGTTAAACCTGAAAGTCTCTCATCAGAGAACATACAGAATTATTAAGTTTTCAAGAATACCATGGAACATACTGAAAATACACCAAACAAAAATATATGTTAGCCTATCTAGGGATCTAGAAGATTTTTTCAGTGTTTTGCCGGGAGCATTAAGAAACATACATGGAACGACTACAGAAACATTTAAAAGGGTACTTGACATGTGGTTTAAATCAGTCCCAGATGAACCAAGAATTGATAATTATGTAATGCAGGTGACAGCTGAGAAGAATAGTCTTAGACACCAAGCAAGACATGCAGCGAGTGCTTCATGTTATCTCTGCCATTTTGGCAAAATATTCTCAGTTACTTGTGAGTAGGCAGGTACTTTCACTTCGCACACAGACCTATTTTCTGCACTATTTTTGCATCGTTTCAGTTTTTTCTATGATGATCTACATATTTTTTTTCCTGCTTGATCACCTTTTCTTGCATTATCAAAGTAGTGCCAGGAACAGATGAAGAAAGGCCACATTTTCAATCATTCATTATGTTGCTGTCTTGTAATTTCAGAAAGTGTTATGAGAAGATAATGCTATCATGTCAAGTGATGAGAGGTATGATTCTTAATCGACATAATTTTTGGACATATGTCATAAATGTTTTCATTTAAAATTTAAAAAAGGTTCTGTCTTTCTGTCCATTTGTCAATTCTCAGTCTGTAGAAATGGTGGGGAAGTTGCTAAATGCATAACCACTTTCTCCCTCATGCATTTACTATTAATTCATCCTTTTCCATAGCAGGACTGATATTGCTGGCTGCCAAGGTGATATATTTTCCAGAAAATGTATCATATTATTGTATAGTTGAGCAGAAAGGTTGTGCAAGCAATATGGGAGGTATGAAGAGGATAGTAGCAGGGATGAATGGTTAAACCACTTAACAAAGTCACTGCACTATACAAGGTGTGGTGGCAAGGGAGGAAGGGAGTGGTGGTGGTGAAAGAGGGTGTCGTAGTCAGGGAGGGAGAAAATGATGGTGGCATAGGATGGTGTGGTGGCCAAGGGGGAAGGGACTGGTGATTGTGAGGGAGGTTATGGTAGTCAGAGAGGGAGCAATGGTGTGGTGGTCAGGGTGGGAGGGCATATTGTTGGTCAAGGAAGGAGGGCCTAGATCTGCCAATTATTATTATTATTCAGCCTCAGGACCTCTTTTACAAGGGAATTCTGGGGCCCCAACCCTAGGACCCCTTTTCCAGGGTCTCCTATAGCAACAAGGTTGTGCTATACTCAGTAGCAGGGACAGTATGGATTCCTTTGATGCAAGAAGTTATTTGACGAAATTGATACAGTCTTGCCAAAGGTGTCTTTTCACTTACAGTGTAAACTCAAGCAGGCAGAGTCCTGTAACACTCTCATTGATGGTATTTTAGTTTAATTAGGTGTGGCAGTGTAGAGTTAAATTGTTCTTTTCCCTCATACATTGATAAAAAAAGAAAAGATCCTCAAGATGAAAATTTACAAATTTTTCCCACACTTGAGACTGATTTTTTTTTTTCTATTTTTTTTTTTGTTTTTTGTTTCAGAATACTTTCAGTATTTTGCCCCAGATTTCTCCCTACACCCTGAAGTTATTACTCGTCAAGAAAATGGAAATAGTCGACAGTACCTTGAAGCTATTGTTAAACATGTCTATGATAACCTCAGAATGGTTCAACATGCACCCAGGTAATGTAGTTTAAAAACTATTAGCTACAATATAGTGTGATAGTGTATGATAATACCATTAACCCAAGAAGGCTTAGATATGTTTTACAAGAATATAAAATTTCTTTCATATGAATTTTTTTTTTTTTCTTAGCCCTCTTTTGCATCATCCATCCTTCCTTCTGCAGTCGTAACATGTTGTAATGCATTCGTCAAAGCATGAACATATGCCTAGAATGCCTCCTGTAACTAAGTTTTTTGCCATCCCCAACAACTGGTTTCCTTGGGCAATTTAGTCACAAACATCAGAAACAGTTGAAATAGTCATATATTTCTTCCTCCCTTTTATCTTCCTTTAATGATTCTGAAGGTCCAAGATTAAGTCACTTAGGCTTATTTCGTCCTTTTGTTTCCTGTATGTCTAGTGTATGTAATTTCTTCTATAATGATATAACTTTTTTTTTTTTTTTTTTTTTTTTTTTACTCGAGGAGGAGGTGGAAGGATGAAGTGAAAGATGCTCTGATGTCTTGGGGCCTTAGCATGCAGGAGGTTGCAAGGTGTGCAAGGGATACATGTGTAATAAGTAGGCTGAATCAGGGCACATGAAGCAACCAGGGGAAACCACAGAAAGATGTGGCACCTGTTTGTGGATAGGGGCCCCTCATTCTGTTGCATTATATGTGGTAGTTAGAGAGTAGAAGTGGAAGATCCTGGCACTACTTTGCTAATGCAGGCAATAAATAGCAAACATGTATGATATTGGTGAAGAGTCCCATGTCATTCATAAATAGTAGATCTGATATTTTTTTGTCACATGATTACATGTGATTAACTTCAACTAGGTTGAATGCCTCACATACACTCTCTTCAGATGTTTTCTTAATTCATCTGATCCAATATTTATTGTTATATCCTTAAGTCTATAACCATAGTCTGCACCTCATTCATCCCATTCTGCAAAATGGAAATTAAAGTCTGCAGTTCATATAACTTTTGTTTCAGCTTTCTTAATATTTTTCAGAGTACCCTCCATTTCTGTTATTATCATGCTAAATTCTTTTAAATGGGATCATTTTTTGCTTGGTCTCTAGGTGACAGTATTTATTGTTTTAAGGTCTGTGATATTCAGTGTGACCTGCTAACATTTTATTTGGTCAGTCTTCAAGAGGTTCCTGTCTAGTTTATATGAATATAATGCCACCCAACCTTTCATAGTTTTTATTGTCATTATGGAAGGTTATTTAATGTTTTAAACAATTTTTTTTTTTTTTTTATTCAACCAGGTTTCTGTCTTACCTGTAAGCCTTATATTGGTATCCCAAGAATATACATTAAAATGATCATTTTTAGGTTCAGTTTCAATTATTAAGCTTTGTACGTTGAGGTATAATAGCTCTCATAGTTTATTCATCTTTGGGTTTATCTTTTACATTAGTGTTAATGGTTTGTCCTTACATGCTCATGTACAGTATTTCTTACGTTTGCTTCTGCTTTCAATATTCCTATTTTTGTCATTCCCACAATTAGTCTTTCAATAATATAGTCTTGGTTTGGCACATTATTATTATAATTTGTCCAAGTTGGGTATTGAATTCAATACATAATTTGTTCCACTGTCCATCCTCCTCCTACTCATTTTTTTTTTCTACATTTTTTTAGCAGGTTTCATTTTTGTTTATGTACTTCCATTCATTATGACTCATCTTGTTCTTCCGTTCTCATTTCTTTATCTACAAACTCCTGTTCCACATGGATTTAAAAATAGACAGTGCTCACCCAATTTACCCTTCTGATGTTTTTCATAATAGAAGTAAACCTCTGTTTCATTTAGCTCAGTTGTATGTAGAAATTCATAAAAAAAGAAAAATTTGGGAAAGAAATTTTATGTTCGAGGGCCCCATCTCATAAACTACTTATACTATCATATAAGCTTTTAAAGCTCCTAGGAAAGGAGAACATTTGCTACTAGAAGCAGTGAGGCATTTTTAGCACAAGAGTAAAGCATATATGTGAGTAAGGAGAGAGAAATGCAGGTGGTTCCATGTGATGGTGGGTCTGTGGTAGGGGTGTGTGATGTCACCAGACTGCTTAATCTGTTTATAGACAGGGCATTGAGGAAGATGAATGCAAGAGTTTTGGAGAAATAGGCAAGTATGCAGCCTGATGGGGATAGTGGAGGGGATGATTAAGTCATTGTTTGCAAATGATATGGTGTTGGTGGCACATTTGAGTTAGAAGCTGCAATTGTTTTTTTTACATTTGGGAGAATGTGTGAAATGAGATAGATGTAAGTAAATGTAAATGAAATTAAGGTTATTAGGTACAGTAGTGGAGGGAGACAGATTAGGTAGAGTGGGTTTGAATGGAGAGAACTCAGAGGAAGTGGAGCATTTTAGATGCCTGGATATGAACATGGCAGTAATGGATCCTTGGGAACTGATAAAAATCATAGGATTGGTGAGGGGGTGAAGGTTCTGGGCACATTGAGGAATGTGTGGGAAGAGCACTGTCTTTGAGAGTAAGGATGGGTATGTGTAATGGTACTGTAATCCCAATGCTATTGTGTGGATGAGAGGCGTGGGATGTAGATGACTAAGTACAGAAGTGGGTGAATGTGTTGGAAATGAAATGTTTTAGGGCAAAATGTGGTGTGAGGACAGTTGACTGAGTAACATATTATACGGGAATGGAAAGATTTGGCGGTAAGAAAGATATGTATAAAGAGAGCTGGAGGGGGTTTGTTGAAATGGTTTGGGCATATGGAGAGGATGAATGAGAGGGTATACATGTTGAAAGTGGTGGGAACAAGGAAAAGAGGGAAACCAAAGAGGAGATAGAAGGATGGAGTGAAAGATGCTGTAAAGGTTTCAGGGCCTGAATATACATTCATTGATATGATTGCCAAGTTTAAGTGGTTCTGAACTTCAAAGAATATCAAATTTGAAAACAGGTATTCCTGTCTCCTCTGGAGTGTCTCATTCCCTTCTTGATAACTTTCCCTGATGATTCATAGACTTCCTTTTATGTAATTATTGATTAGGCAGTGAAACATGCATACATAATATTGTTTTATTCTTTTTTTTAATGTTAATGCTAAAGATGATAAAAACATGATTTGATTGAAAAATTATAGATTGAAAAGAAAAAAATAATTGTATTCTTTATTCAGTGTGCAAATGCAAGATGTACCGAATGATGGCTTGAATATTAAGGAAGAAGAAGATGACCTAGATCCAGATGCCCGGCTTCATCCTAGTGAAGAAAACAAAAGGTGAGTTTTATATTATTTTTGGTATTATTATACTTGGGGAGAAGGGAGAAAGAATACTTCCCATGTATTCTCTGCTTATTGTAGAAGGCAGCTTACAGGAGCAAGATCAGGAGTATGGAAACCATCCCCTTCTTTATCTCAGTTTCTACAATTTGAAACAGAAGGAGCTAAGTGAAGAGTTTTCATCCTTCTGAAGGTTTAGGCAAGGTTGTCTGCATTTGTGATTATGTAAGAAAAGAAGAGAGATAGGTAGTTTGTTTGAGGAGAGAACCTGGATGTTCTAGATCTGAGTGAAATAAAGCTCAAGGTCAAGGAGTAAGAATAGTTTGAGATTGTCTTTGAGGAAAAGTTAGGGGTTAGTTTAAGGTCAATAGCTAAGAAAGGAATTGTACCTTTGTGAAGGAGAATTTGTTGGAATGTGTGAAGAAGTGATCCCCACACTGATGTGGGTAAAGATGAAAGTGTATTATGAGACAAGAATGATTATTAATGCTCATCCACATGGAAGTGAGAAGAGAAAGGAAGAGAGGCATGTGTTTTAAGAGGAGCTGAGTGAGTGTGCTTTCGTCTGTTCTTAGCACTGCCTTTTTAACACAAGAAATGGCAAACAGGTATGAAGAAAAGAATGTCATCGAGTGGTTGAAAAAATTTCAACGATACCCGTTAAAGGTTCAACTGGAAAAGAAAGGTGAGGCAATTCTGAAAGATATTGGAATTATTGTAGAAGGTGAATTCCTAAACCACATTGAGAAGATGGTAATATCAAGCTAAGTAATAAGTGGTATGATTATGAAAGCTGTGAAAGACAGTGTTTAGTGCCTTCAAAAGAAGCAAAATTGAGTACTGTTAATTTCGGTCACCAGCAAACAAGCAGAAATATGTTAGAATTCAGAAACATTTCACAGGCAAAATTGAGGTAATGAAACATATGAACCATCATGTGAGGTTAAAAGTACTTAAACTTCACAGCCTTGAAAGAAGAAAAGAAAGGTTCATGGTCAATTTTGTGTGTCACTGAATTGAAGACATTATATCCCTGGGCTTAAGAGTGTTTCAAAAAGGAAGAAACAGAATTATTTTGTTTGCAATAACACCTTGGAATATATCAAAGAGATATCTATCAGACCTATTTGAGAGCCCTGCAAAGAGATAGAAAGACTATTCATTGTTCTACCAAGAGAAATAAGAAGCATACTTTGAACAGTTACAGAAACATGTAGAAGAAAACTTGATGTATGGCTGAAAACAGTTCCACATGCAACCAGAATTGATAATCATATAATATGCTTGGTGGCAGAGAGAAACAGTATTATTCATCAAGCAAAACTTGTGGTGAGCCTTATGCACAAGCTTTTCCTTTTTGGCAAAATCTTGTTGTAGGTATTCAGATGTAGGTAGGTCCTCTATTTCTCTCACACATATTGTACAAGTTTGTTAGACATGATGCAAAGCAAAAGCTTAGATGGCACTGCTACACTTCCTTTCAGATTGTTTCAAGGATTTCAGGTAGGGTACTTGCCACCCAATAGGATAACCAGGGATGTGTTTGGAGATAGTTTCTTTGATTCTAAAACAAAAGAGTACAGAGTTGTTACATACTTTGTGTATTATACCATAAGTTGTGTATTATTAGCAATGGAACATACAATAATATAGTGTTTGTCAAAGACTAAACATGTATTTCTGACACCATAGTATGATAAGAGCTAAGTCTTGATAGTTATCCAGCCTGTAACGATAATTGTCCTCAGATTTAAGATGCTGCAGCAGAAACTCTCAAATGTAGTAGAACCATTGCTGTATGCATTTATTATAGGCTGGTTTTGTTTTCCACTTCCACTTTCAGTAGTTTTTATCTGTGTACCATTGAGTTGAAAGGATTAAAAAATTATGTTTTAAGACGAGTTGGTGCTAATCACATTGTATTGTGCAAAAGCTAATTGCAATTGACAGTTTAGACTTTTCTCTTAACACACTGTATTTTGGTTTTAGCCATTGATTTATATAGCTTTTGTTATATCAGAATTTCAGGTTTTTGATGCTAGGTATTAAACCTTTAGCTTCAAAAGTTTTCTTGTGATATGCATGAGTATGACGTGTGGTAAGTGATAATAACAACAGTATTTTTACCAAATAAAGATTGATGTGTGGCTTTATAGGGGTAAAACAATTATGAGAAGCAACTCTTGAGTTATGGTTATGTATATAATTGTGTAACTCATAATGTTTATTAATCTGGAATTGAAAAAAGTATAGGTATCTGCTGAAATAAGACTAAGGCAGTAATTAGGTGTGATACTAAAGAACATTTCAAGTAGGAAGGGAAAAAGAGAGGAAAACTAGTTCATAAGTAAGTAATACATTTAACTAGACACATAATCAGACTTTCTCTTGGGCTTAACTTTGTTGACATAATGTAAAGCATTACTGTTATATTTTTGTGCTAAATATGTTTTATGCTTGTGTTTGATCTTTGACACAAGAACATGTGCAGATGCACAGGGGCCAAAGTGTGGAGGGAAGATCATGCTTTACCCTTAGTTAAATGGAGGAGCCACTATACCAAAGAAAGAATAAATTGCATGTAGACCATCCAACACAAAATCTTAAATGAAACACAGTTTTGGTAAGTAATATGACTTACTTTATAGTGTATTAATTGTCTTTTTTTTTTTTTTCTATTCTTCAGAGTGGAACCAGACAATGAATTTTACGATGGAGAAAAAGATAATGACAAAGATGAGGACCCAGAGGTTACATCCACATCCACAGCTAAAAATTGAGGGTAGACTAGAAGTTACTGTTCTCAGATTCCTCATTAGGATTATAACAAATCTGAAAATTGGATAATTCTAGGAGTTACAAGATGAAAATGTTGTGCTAGATGAGGAAGGGGTGTCAAAGTTTGTAATATGTGAAAATTTACTATTGCTAAAAATTAAAGTGAAATGTGAACCACTACACATTGATAAAAGGGTGTTCTGTTTTAAGGTTTTCAGTAAACTGAATGATGAAAATGCAGTTTTGATTTGGGTATATGGCTCAGTGCAATGTTGAAGAATATATTCTTGCCATACAAAGGAAAAGCATTATTCCTGTACAAATATTTGAATAAGTTTTAGACAAATTGCTTTTAACAGATTCATGTGCAAGAGTAGGTTTTCATAATTTTGTACATGATATCAGTATTGGTTTCAGGAAGTTTTATTGTAATATGTTGTAAAATACTTATATTTGTATAAACTTTCTCCTGAATTTCAGATATGTTAATCACATGTTAATGCCAATGGTTAAGATATCTCTAAGATGTCTATTATGTAAACTACTGTAATTTATGTATTTTTATAAACATATTGAAATGAGATAAGGGAGTTTTATGTTCCTTAAAGCATTTTCCTTCTTACTGTTTAAAACTGACAATGGTATTTGCATGATTTACCTCAAATCCCGCGGTGTAGTGTTTAGCGTTCCTGACCGTGACACATTCATGGGCCACCCAGGGTCGAGTGCATAGGTTCGAATCTTGCTTGAGGCATTCAGTCCACAGTTAACCTAGCTGTTAATCCACCCTTAGGGGTTGGTCGATAAATTGGGTACCTAGCTCAGGCTAGGAGGTGGAAGGATGGAGTGAAGGGGATTTTGAGCGGTCGGGGCCTGAACATGCAGGAGGGTGAAAGGTGTGCCCGGAATAGAGTGAAATGGAACGATGT
>JAYMFT010136727.1:0-12916 GCA_038088735.1 Panulirus argus
TAATGTAAGGGTAAGAGAGATGTGTGGTAATAAAAAGAGTGTGGTTGAGAGAGCAGAAGAGGGTGTATTGAAATGGTATGGACATATGGAATGAATGAGTGAGGAAAGGTTGGCAAAGAGGATATATGTTTCAGAAGTGGAGGGAACAAGGAGAATGGAGAGACCAAATTGGAGACAGAGGATGGAGTGAAAAGATTTTGAGCAACTGGTGCCTGAACATGCAGGAGGATGAAAGGTATGCACAGGATAGAATGAACTGGAGTAATGTGGTAGACTGGGGTCAATGTGCCATCAGTGGACAGAACCAGGGCATGTAAATCATCTGGGGTAAACCATGAAAAGGTCTGTGAGGCCTGGATGTGGTTAGGGAGCATTACACATGACAGCTCAAGAATGGTGTGAGCAGATGTGGCCTTACTTCATCTGTTCCTGGTACTACCTTGCTAACGTGAAAAACAGCGATCAAGTATGAAAAAAAAATTCTATATGCTCACCATTTCCCATGATGTGGATAGAGAGCTGTGATTTTGGTCCATTACATATGACAGCTTGAGAATGGTGTAAGCAGATGTGGCCTTTCTTCATCTGTTCCTGGCACTACCCCACTAACAGGGAAAAAGGCAATCAAATATAAAAAAGATATCTATATACTTGCCATTTCCTATCAGTTCAAGTGTCATTGCCCATTTGAGATATTGACCTAAATTTGAAGCTGATGTAGCCCAGTGTCTGTAGATCTCCATAAGCCTTGGCCATCAACACATGGCTGGCCTAAATACCAGTAGACTTTAGCCAAGTATTAGCTTCTGATTTGTTGGCAAGTAGAGATAGTTATTTATGTTACTTTTCCTGTAGTACAAGGTTCTCTGTATGCTGTATAAAGAATTGTTGAACTAAACCACACAAAGTTCACTTCATATGTGGGATATTAATTGCAGAATACTTGACTTCTTATAGTTTTAATGTGAAGCTTTTTAGTCTTGCATGAATGGCAGACACTCATGTATGGAGTTCAAGAGATCATGTTCTTAGAGGCTGTGCTGGACTAAATATTTACATCAAATCTACTTATGCCAATGTTAAGAAACATATGAAGAATTATTCATCCTTGTGAGAACAGTTAAGAAGATAAGGAAAGCAAGATCCACATGCACAGCCATGTAAATTTATGAGCATTGACGTAAGCAGCTATCAGCTCATGGTTGAACGCTTTCTGGTAGTTACCAGAAACTTTTAATTAGATGTACCTTTTGCAACATTTCATAACTGCATCACTTGCTTCTTCAAAATAAGTGCTTTCTAGATAAGAAGGTTCTTTATACATTACATTGAGAAATAAAGGCAAGTGTTATTACAATTAACGCTGGTTTGGTTTCGTCATGGTTTGTTATACTTTATTATATTTTACTCTGACTTATGTCATCAGTTCATAGTTTCATGTTTTCTTCATATTTATTATTTTTGAATTTGAGAATTTCTAATTTGAAATATTAAAAAAAAATTATTACAAAACTTTTAGTTTTATTTGAGTCATGAATAATATTTAAGAATTTGGTTTGATGGGTAGTAAGTCATTGGGAATGATTAAAATTCATGGGATTGCAAACACACGAATGCCTGCATAGGAATAGTGAAGTCAGTGAGGCAATACTATAAGACAGAGAAACCAGTTAGATCTTGTACTGAAGTCGTGTAGATCATGAAGTAATGAGGATTATATAAGTCACTGGTCTAGTAAGGCCATAGCAGTGGAAGGATTTACGATGTCCTGAAGTCACAGGAAATGGTGTGGAAGTGTTAACAAGGAACAATTCACTTTGTGGGATGGGGAGTAGTGAAGTCATGAGGAGTAATGAAAACACAGGATTAGAGAAGACATTGAGGTAAAAAAGTTAAGAGTAGTGAAGTCACTGCAGTAGGAATGACTCGGGGATTAATGTTGGTGTGAGGATAGTGAAGTAATGAGTTGTGAGAAAATAGGAAAAGTGATCATGTGGAATAGTAAAGTATTGGGGTATATGGAAATCATAAGAAGTAATGAAACTATGAGGTTGTTGAAATCTTTAGATAAGTGAAGACAATAAGGGTGAGGGTATGAGGATCAGGGATGTCATATAGAAGTAAAAGCTTACAGCTAATGAAAAAGTCAAAGGACTGGGAAGTTATGATAACTAATAGAGATACAAATATGGTGAAGTCAGTGACTTAGTGAAGATAGTGAGGAGTAAACATAAGAAGTTGTGTAGTTCTGTTAAGTATATGAAGGTATGATGAATAGATATGGAACATCAGTGAAATAATGGGAATAGGAAAATCATTGGATAGAAGTCTTTATCATTGATGAAGATATTAATGTAGTGAGGTAGTGATGACATGGAAGTAATGAGGAAAGGATTTTGAAGTCATACATGTAGTTAAATCCTAGAAATAGTTTTAAGCATTAATGTGGATCATCCCCATGAGTTTGACCAGGTAGTTCTAGGGATTTTTTATTTTTTTTTAAGCTCTTACTGTAAGAACTTATTTATAGATTGCCTTTGGGATCTCTGAAAGATTTGACTCTACCATGATTGCATTTTATAACTGTGATTTAATGTACTACAGTTATCTAAGGGATATTTTATATAAAGTCAGTGAGATATAGAGTATGAGATACATTTGTATATCTAAATGGAAAATGTGGTGAATAATGAAAGGTGCATTGAACTCATTGCTTTGACTGTTCTTATTCATTGCTTCAATTGTTTTCAATATTACTAGATGCTAAGAATGTGGACAAAGTGTTCAGTGCTTTGGAACTTGGGCATCAAGAACTTTGTAACACATGTTACAGTTTGCCGGTACACATTCCTTTCACAAATACTAGGAAGCATGAGTCCCATTACAGAGTGCATTATCCACTTTCATTTAAGCTGCTCTTAGAAACATATCATAATGGATTACTTGTACAGTAAAGTGTAATTATAGATGTACCCATTATATTGCAAAACAGACTCTTTTTGTTTGACTCATTATGATATAATGGATGGGGTTGAATATATTGCATGGAGTCAGTTCCAACTGAACATTTACTTGAGATGAATATCTCGGTTATCATACGCGCTAAGATCACCAGATATTTGAGTTTTCATTGATAAACCCCATTTTCAAGATGCTATGTTTTAGCGTGATATGCTTCACTGCTGTTTTTTTATAATGGGTTAGCATTTTTAAAGCTAGATTCAGATTTTCAAGTAGTACATTAAACCAGTGGGGCAAACTATCTGAAGTAGGAAATTTCCTTAATGAATCTCATATGAGTATCCAAACCCTTAAGAAATGCTTGATTGAAAATGTTGCTGTGAAGAGTGAAATGTACATTGGAGATACTTGGAGGTAAATGAAAGAGTAAACAATTTGTAAAATCCTTTGTTATTCTCATTCATGTATTTAACAGTTGCATATGATCCACTCAGTTAGTCAGTAGATCTCATATAACTAGAATGAATGTAAAAATGATTTTATTGGGTAGAACTTTTCTAATAGTTGAAATGTGGTTAAATGGACTTGTCCTTAAAGCCCATTTATTCCACCCTTAATTTCTTATAGTTATATATCTCAAGTACTTCTTGTTTTGATTTTTCAAGGTAACATTTTTTATATCATGCTGCTAGAATTAGGTTTAAATAGTGTCTGAATCTATTGTAGAATTAACCACAGACATTCAACCCGTACATGTTGAAACAAAGATCTTTGCAACACGGTCCATCCTCATTATGCTAGGCACTCAGATCTTTACATTGACAGTAGACCCATCTATTCCGAACCCCTCCATAGCTAACCACCAAACCCCAAATAGAAATATGTATATAAAAAAAAGCTTACACTTGCTTCACACTTAAGCACCCTATACACACAGATCTTCACCCCCAGTAAACACAACACTGACAGATCATTTGCACAAAATGACTCAGCAAGCACTAAACGACCACCCTTCCAACTCAGTCTTCAACACTGCCCCACCAGACATACACATCTGAAAAAAAAAAACTCTCCAGACGTATATGAATCACACTTTTTCATCTATACTTTGGATACCACCCATCCCTACATTGTTACAAACTCTGATTCAATATGTCACAAGATCCTTCATGCCCATGATGCAGCTACCACAATAAAGACATTGAACACTTTGTGCTCAGTTACCAGCACTCTCCCTGCATAGACAGATACAACATCACTACACCCATGGTCACACCAGTGGAATTGGCCAGCTTCCTGAGCTCTGCGGGAGCCCTATCGAAGATAGAGGAGACTCCTGGGGCAGGAAGGTAAAAGTAGACCATCATATTTCATCCCAGAATTATATATCTGTATTATAAAAAGGCTTTCCTGTAATTACCTATTTTTACAGTACAAGGACGGAGTTGCACACTCATGGGGCACCATCTCTTGAATATTCTTTGTTACCAACTGCTTCTCCAGTTTTTGTATGCTGCCTGTAGAAATGCCAGGGAAGTTGCTGAACACATGACAACCAACTCCCATACACAGTTGCTGAAAATTCATCCATTTCTTTGGCAGGATAGAAACTTCTGGCTACTGGAGTGATATATTTTCTGGAAAAATTTTCATTAGTAAGCAGGAGGCAGGAGGTTGTGCTAGCAATACAGAGGTACAAAGCAGAAAGTATTGGAGTGAATGGTTATATCTTTAGATACGATAAGCAATTTAGCCAGATGCATGATGACTAACCCTCAAACACAGTTGCCAGTAATTCATCCATGACCTTGGTGGCCTTTTTTTTTTTTTTTTCTTTTTTTTTTTTTTTTTTTTTTTTTTTTTTTTTTTTTTTTAGTAGTAGTAGTAGTAGTAGTAGTAGTGAGCAGGGAGGTTGTGTTAGTAGTATGGGAGGAATGAAGAGAAAAATGATGAGGGCGAGTGGCTTTGCCTCTGGACAATGTCTTTCTACTGTTCTCTGATGTTGTTGTAGGAGCAGCTGCTCTGTGTAATTCCATGTTCAAAAAAAATCAATGGCCAGTTAGTCAGCATCTGGATTCAAATGAGTCTTTGTCATGCATGTGATATAATTCTGGTCATCTTCAGGAGCTAGCTGACAAGGTGCTTGGAGGATCCACTTTACTAGTTGTGTTATACTGCCTGTGACCTCTGGGGTCGACACCTATTCTGTTTCTTAGAATGATACTGACATAGCTAGGAATATGTAAGAAAATAATTTCTGTATGATTATGGCATTCATTATTTTATGTAATGACTGGTAATTATTTCAGATTTGTACTTGTTGGTGTGAAAGTAGACTGAGTTTTCAATATACCATGATTTATCATCTTTAAATAGTTATCATATTCTGTTTATCAGCATGTAAATACATCAAGTACCATGTTTCATTTTCTTATCATGAAGTGTAGTTGCACAGATATTGGCTGTTTATTGTCTTAGGTAATTTGTAAACAGTCAGGCAAATAGTGGGACAAGCCCTGTGTATCATGTAATGTACCTTAGAATGTGGTTAAGATGAGATATGGACCTGGATCATGATGCTCTTTCCACTTTATGTTGTTAAGGATAATATGCCAGAGCACACATTTTTGAAGTATTATTGTTATTATGATTATTGTTATCCACAATCATTATTATGATAATAATGATACTTAAAAGAAAAAGATAAAGCCTTGTGTAATATGAAATGTGGCAAGGCAGCTGGAGTGGATGGTATTCCAGCTGATATTTGTAAGATAGAGGGTGGCTGTGTTGTTGATTTGTTAGTTAGGATTTTTAGTGTATGTATGGTTGGAACATTAGGTAGACACATTAGACAGTAGTAATCAGTTGGAACATGCCTGTCTAATAGTATGTAATCCAGTAATGCCTGCTGACCATCTCTCCTACTTACATACATATAATTGTGTCCCATTGTTTAAACCAGGTATTTCCAGTCAATTTCTTTCAGCATACAACTCCTAGAGCTGTTCACCATTTCCATTTTCATTGCTGAATACCTTATTCCCCCCAATTATACCCTCAACTACCACATTACTCGCCATTGCATTTAAATCGCCCATCACTAATAACCAGTCTCTTGCATCAGAACTGCTGACACAGTCACTCACCTGCTCCCAAAACACTTGCCTCTCCTGATATTTCTTCTCATGACCAAGTCCATAAGCATTAATAATCACCCATGTCTCACAGTCCTCTGTCAATTTTAACCACATAAGTTTGGAGCTCACTTCTTTACTCCCTTTCACACACTCTCACAACTCCTGCTTCAGCATTAGTGCTGCCATTTCCTTAGCTTTTGCCTCACAACAACCCTTGACTTTAACTGCAAGGCATTTCCAAACCATTTTTTCCCTTTATCCCCTTTACCTTTGAGCTTTGTTTCACCCAGATCTAGAACATATAGGTTCCTTTCCTCAAATATGCTACCTATCTCGCCTGTCTTTTTATGTTTATTACAGCCACACACATTCAGACATCCCAGCCTGAGCCTTCAAGAAGAATAGCACTCCCTGATTAGCTCCCTCCTTTTATGCATTGGCAGTGTACGGTATATGCATTCCATCAATCCTTAGGCACATGACCATGATCCATACATATACTGACAATCCTAACTAAGCAGTCAACAACTCAGTCACCCCTCTCTGAAGAAATTCAACAGCAATACCAGTACAAGTTTCAGTTACTACAATTTTTATTATTTGAATCATTATTTTTCACTATGTAATATGTTTTTAAGGAACATTAATGTCAGTATTGAAATCTGGCTCTGTCTTGAAATAGGAAGAAAAATTTTCATGTAGATACTTAAACCTTTTGGCATCTAACTGACACTTTTTGGGAACCACCCTGAAATATAAGTACACAGCAGAATGATTAACACATAAAGGACCACATCCATACTTGTATAGGTGTTCCCATGGGGATTGTATACATAATAGTGTAGACTGCTTCATCCCACCCTCATTTAAATTGGAAGGCACACTGGATATGTAAAGATGCCATATATCACCAGCAGCCATAATTAGCTCAGGAAAAAATCATAGTTTCATCACCTAAATTGAACACTTGGGTAATTTGTGTAACCCTTTGGAGACCCTATCCATTCTTGTATAGGTGTCCTTTTCTGCAGCCATTTAAATCGAATGATGCACTTTATTGTTATGTAGAGATGCCCTATGTCACAAACGACTACATTTAGCACTAGAAAAGAATCCGAGAGCATTAGTTACCCACACACCATGCTGGGAGAAGGCATGACCTTGGGAGGCATGCCAAATTTTAATGTCTGTGCAGCAACAAATATGGTTAATTTACCATATGTTTTGTTTTTATTTAACTTTTCTTGATAATTCAAATAAATTGATAAGACTAGAATATTTTTCAACATTTTTGATAAACTTCAGACCTGGGGATACCACAAAACTTTAAGGTCTCAATCCTTTAAGGGTTCACATGGATTCCATATACATGAAGATACTATATAATATTGTGCTGCTTTCCGTCTGCTGACAGTCATACATCCTTATAGATGGTGACTTCTCATTCTTCGTTTTACCACATGTAAGCAGAGTCTGGGAACACTTAATCTATAATCCTCATGAAAAGGAGCTCATTACTACCTCTGTCTGTGTTTCACAGAGAAAAATATCTTATTTTATAGGCTTAAGACTAGATTCATCTTGGATTTTCTCCCACATAGTTCACGTATGTGATTTCACTAATTACTAGCTTTTACACTGTATTTCATTAAGGTCCCTGCAAATTTTATTATAGTAGAACACATTACATGCAGCATTGTTTGAATATTCAGTGAAAGTGAAGTTTAAAACTTTCAAGACAGTGTGTAACATTGTACACTTAGATATATGTATCACATGATATGTATTTTAGAATTACTTATATGTTCACACTGACATGTATTATTACTCTGGAATGATGTAAGCTCAATATTTTACATATGATTGTATCTGGAGCACTGAAAGTTAGGTTAAGATATTTGGTGTATATGAGACAAGTTATTTGATGAAAATGTGAATTTGTTCATGTGTTTCTCTAGAATTTTGTAAAAAGCTTGACATTTCTCCCCTTAAATTTAATGGAAAGAGCCTGGATAGTACTGTTACAGTAGTTTGTCTTTATATTCATGATGTATATACTGTAATACTGATTACTACAATGAATCACTTCAAAGATGTTAGCATATAGCAAGATATTTAGAAAACCATAAAGTATTGTAAAGCACTAATAATGCACACTGATTTACACAAACCCACATGAAAGTTATAGTCATTGTAGATTATTGTGCTATAAATTATTAAGAAGATGTGATTTATAATTAGATGACAGGGTAACCAAAGCTACATGCATATTATCTTTAAATTATGATCATACTACATGTGGCTATTGCCATTCCTTGTTACTTGCATGGAAGGTAAATGCTTTAAATGTGCAACTCAGAAAGAGTCATCATTGATGCTGTACACTATTAAATGTGGAGCCCATCTGTGGAGAGATTGTTTTCAGAATAAGACAGTGACATTTCAGTCACATGCGAGTTCACAGTGACAGCATTTTTTTTCTAATGCAGTTTCTGCTATAAATGTTTGATTTATATGAGTACCTGCACAGTAAAACTGTGGTTGTAAGCAATAGATCCATTTATTTATATATTTATTTTCTTAACATAAATAAAACTGAGTACAGTAACTTTGGTTACATTATAAAATGAAATGTAATATTCTATTTTACAGTTTTCTACTTTTAGAAATATCTTATATATTGGAAAATTTCCCCAAAGATATCAATTTCGTTGAATATGTGGTACATACAAGTACTATATCATTAATCATGTGTCTGCTTGTATTAGTAAAGAAACCTTATCTTCAGCAAATTAAATCCATTAATAACTTTTTTTATAGGAAAATGAAAGTATATTAGATGTTTTATTTCTTTTCTATTTTGTCATATCTGTTTTTGTGGTTATTTAAAAAATTACATTGTATAATGATCTGAATGTGGAAATGGAAGTGGAGGTGGATCATTTAAAGTAAAACCATTCTGATTATCTATTGCGTTTTCAGCATCCTGATCACCAAGTACTGTCAGTGACTTATTAAAGAGCAGACATCACTGTAATTGTGAATTTACCAACATTTATATTCATCCACCCCTTTATAAGATGTATTTCTCCATGTTTTGAGTCCACCTCATGAGTGGTGAGAGAGAACTTCAGGAAATTGGTTTGCACACTTGCAGATAGCCACTCTGGTATATTTCAGGGTAAAATATAGCCCTTCTACATCATGGAAGGTTAGGATAATTCCAGTCACCCAGGTTATTCTTGTTGACTGGGAATGGGATTGCCCACCCACCCACCTGCTGGGTACAAGTAGTCTTGAATGGTTCATTGCACTTCAGGATTGCATTATAGCAAAAGTGTCATTAGCTAACACATAGTAGTTTCCTCCCATCAATTTATTTCGGTGAATTACTCCCTTTTAAAGATAGTTTAGTGTATCAGTATTTTCAAGTCCTATAAACAACTCATATTGACATTATTTTTTCTTATTCATTGGGAGCTCATTAGTTTTTTCTCTACCTTGATTTACATTTTCTTTTATAGAAAGCCTTTTAACCTAGTTCTTTAATGGCCTTGGTTTTTCTTTGTAAGTGTAATGATTAGTGATTTTGATGTAATATTTAAGATACTGGTCCCCCACTTTCCTTGTTAGGCAGATTATGGCTAGGAGTCTAACTGGTTTCCTATGCCTTTTCCCTTTTCCACTGGCCTTGAGGATATTAGGTAGTTATTTTGGGGGGGAGAGGATGTATTGTTGTATTGTAAGAAGCAAGGCTAGATCAGACAGAAGCTGTCTTGTTGCTACACATCATTTGACACTAACAGGAATTGCATTCCAAAGAATTTTTTTAAGCTTTTCCTGTAAAACTCCCATTCAGCAAGTTACCCTATGTTGGAACTAAGTTCAATGAAAATGAAATGACTTCACAAAATATCTATTTTCTGTTGCAGAAGCATCACTTCTTTCAGGTTTTGTCTACCAGTATCAGAAACCTCCACCCAACGGTATAAGGGAAGATATACTATTGTTCCACTGCAACAGGGGAGTGTGATGTCACCATGGTTGTTTAATTTATATATGGATGGGATGGTGAGGTAAGTAAATGTGAGTCTTGCAGAAAGGGGTGAGTATGAGATGAGAGGGCATGGGAAGTGGGTCAGTTATTGTTTGCAGATGATACAGCACTAGTGGCAGATTTGAGAGAGAAACTGTTGAAATTGATGACTGAGTTCAGAAAAGTGTGTGAAAGGAGAAAGTTGGGAGTGAATGTGAATAAAGCAAGGTTATTTAGTACCATAAGGTTGAGGGACAAGCTAGTTGAGGTGTAAGTTTGAATGGAGAAAAATTGGAGGAAGTAAAGTGTTTTAGACATCTGGGAGTGGACATGGTAGCAAATGGAACTTTGGAGGCAGAAGTGAGTCATAGGGTGGGGGAGGGGGCATAGTTTCTGGGAGGTTCACATGCTCAGGTTCGGTCCATTGACAGCATGTTCACCCCAATATATCACATAGTTCCAGTTCACCCTATTCCATGCACGTCTTTCACTCTCCTTCATGTTCAGGCCCCAATCACTCAAAATCTTTTTCACTCCATCCTTCCATCTTGGTCTCCCCTTTCTCCTTGTTCCCTTCACTTCTGACACATATATCCTCTTTTTCAACCTTTCCTCACTCATTCTATCCATATGTGCAAACCATTTCAACACACCCTCTTCTACTCTCTCAACCACATTCTTTTTATTATCACAACCTCTCATACCCTCTCATTACATACTCGATGAAACCACCTCACACCACACATTGTCCTCAAACATATCATTTCCAACGCATCCACCCTCCTCCTCACAACCCTATGTATAGCCCATGCCTCACAACCATGTGATATTGTTGGGTCTACTAGTCCTTCGGACATACGCAATTCTGCCCTCCCACACATCCTTCAGCACTCTCAGAACCTTTGCTCCCTCCACCACCCTATGACTCGCTTCCCCTTCCATGGTTCCATTTGCTGCCAAATCCACTCCCAGATATCTAAAACACTCCACTTCTTCCAGTTTTTCTAAATTCAAACTTAAATCCTAACAAACTTACTAACTTGCCCCTAAACCCTGCTGAACCTAATAACCTTTCTTTTCTTCTCATTCACTCTCAACTCTCTCCTTTTGCACATTCTTCCAAACTCAGCCACCAACTGCAGTTTCTCACTCGAATCAGCTACCAGTGCCATATCATCAGCAAACAACTAATTACTTTTCCGAGGCCCTCTCATTCCCCACAGACTGAATACTCACCCCTCTCTCTAAGACTCTTGCAGTTACCTCCCTCACCACCCCATCCATAAACAAATTAAACAACCATGGTGACATCACACACCCCTGCTGCAGACTAACCTTCACTGGGAACTGCCTGGAGTGGATGGGATAACAGCTGAAATGTTGAACTATGAGGTAGAAGGTATGATAGAGTGGATGCATCTGACATGTAGTGTAGCACGCAAACAGAAGATTGTGCATAAGGATTGGATGAATGCTATTATTCTTCCTTGTGGAAAAGTAAATCAGAAGTACCATCAGATTTAAACAATAGTTAGGTGTTTGAAGGTTGTCTTGACCTAATGATCTTTTTTCATACATGTTCACCATTTACCATCAGATTTAAACAGTTGATAGGTGTTTGAAGTTTGTCTTGACCTGATGATCTTTTTTCATACATGTCCACCTTTTAACTTGCTCACTAGGAATAGAGAGAAAAAAAAAAAAGGCCTCAAGTGCTAAAATCCACTCTTTATCTGTCATATGTAATGCACCAAAACCACAGCTCCCTATCCACATCCTGGCCCCACAGACCTTTCTGTGGTTTTCCCTGCTGCTTCATATTCCCTGGTTGAGTCTATTGACAGCACGTTGCTCCAGTTTGCACTATCTAGTGCATGCTATTCACCCACTTGCATGTTCAGGCCCCGAACATTCAAAAACCTTTTTCATTTCACCCTTCCATGTCCTAATTGGTCTACACATCTCCTTGTCCCCTTCACTTCTAACACATAGATCCACTTTGTCAACCTCTCCACATTCATTCTCTCCGTATATCCAAACCATTTCAGCCCACCCTCTTCAGCTCTCTCACCCATACTTTTTATTTTTTCCTTCATTGGAGGCTTAGTCATAATAGGTAATACTTGCTAGGCAGTCAACAACCAGGGAGGTATGTTACCAGTACTACCCACCTGGGTATCGGCAGGTTTAGTGATGGCTGTGCAGTAAGCCAGCACTTTAGTGGTTGTCAAGTTACACTCCTCAGACCCAAGTAGCTATCTTTTCTTTCTGTCTCACTCACACATGGACTATTGGCATTCTGTCCACAAACATTCAATCTCTCCTTGTCATACATAACACTTGACAAAACTTAACTCACACAGCTGTCCACCACATACTCACCATCCCCAGCTGACATCCACCTAATCACCACTCCTCGCTAACCCTCACCTACTCACCATCTCCGGCTGACCACCACATATTCACCATCCTCTGCTTACCGCCTACCGCTCATCAGTAAAATATCAGGATAGACGCCGACGACTGTCCAGTTGTGACTTGTTACATGCTGATCTGTGTTTGAACCATATATATCAATAAGACATGACGGTTGAGGCGATCACTGCCTCCATAAGGTATGTCGCCTTCAAGTAAATTTCTACAAGGTAATTTTGGAGTTATGCTAATAAGTGAGTGACTTCATATATATATATATATATATATATATTTTTTTTTTTCCATACATATTCGCCTTTTCCCGTGTTAGCGAGGTAGCGTTAAGAACAGAACTGAGCCTTAG
>JAYMFT010136738.1:0-12916 GCA_038088735.1 Panulirus argus
GATACAAATTTTAGATACGTTTTCTGTAAAGGAACATATTTTGAAGAAGCTATCAGCGATAGACTGTATCTTATTTTCTTGACCAACGTGGCATGGACAAGACATGCCCCAATCTGAGGTTATATCAAGTGAAATATAAGGAGATAAACGGAGGAAAAGAATGAGGTATCATAACGGTTGATTCTGGAGTAGTCGGTCTTTCCGCCGAAACTGGAGGAAGCTACAGCTAGTTGTGTGTCTATAGTCCAAGCCTTAGGTTCAGGTGCCCATGCAGACAGCTCACGAGATAATAGCTAGAATGATACCTGTGGAAAAGAGAGAGAGTAGCAACATCATGGCGTACAGAAAGGGATGGTTGATGAAATGTGATGCAAGAAGTAATGAGACGGAAGGCTTTTGATTCAGAATTGTATCATTCTAAATCTTTATCGAAGAGCCATTGATATTCCGATGTTACTTTTGCCCTAGACTTCGTGGCGCACTTTTTTTTATTATTATTAACTTCAGTATGTCGCAGTGTATCAAGTGGGTCCACGAAGGAAAGTCGTGCGTTGAGTTCATCTCTGGCGAACGTTTGGATTAGCGTCGGCTTAACGTTGTCAGGACTGACTTCAGCTTCTGCTGCCCATACCGGTACCAAAGGACACCTTACACAACTGCTGATCATGACGGTACTACCTGTGGATATGATGGCGTACCATTTTACCTGATGCTGTGGGGTCGTACCTCTGTGCTCAAGGGACATAATTTTGCTCTTGCTCTGAGGAAAATTACCCAACCCATTGAACACTGCGAGACAACAAAATAACATCCTCTAGTGTGTCGTCCTGGGCTTGGCCTCACTTATACCGTACGGTTTGTCGTTGACGTCTCGTTCCACCCCAGTGGCCAACTTGGAGGCCACCTGGCAGCCATTTCTGTATCTTAGAGATGCTGGTGATCAACAGATCTCTCCTCGTCGTGGAAGGAGACCAAGATCTCTCTCGGAAGGTATGGAAACCTGGAAAGTGCTCGTATCCCATCGTGGAGAATTGACCCACCTCCTTCCCCAGCAAGTGAACTGACTTCGGTTTCCTTCCCAATTACGGTCGCTTTTATTTCGCCGTTCTTTTTACTAATCACTCGATTTTCCTGAGTATTTGGACAATATATGTCCCCATCACCAACAGCCTTCCAAACTCCTTAGAGTAATTACGAAAGAAATCCAATTTCGCGCGGCATTGATTTCCTCTCCAGTTTTTAATTAACAGATACAGAAGGTCATAGAAACAGCTTTGAACCAGCCTTTGACCTGACTAGAACCATAACTAGACTGATAGATGTAAGATAGATGTAACACAACGAGCGGCTTGTTAGACCTTATTGCACTGTATTACCGGCAGATGTGTTGACCTTATATTTAGGATTAAATCTCGGGTCAGTAATTTTACATAGGTGTACCTCACTGAAACGTATTAGGAAAAGAATATGTTCCGCAAAATACTCCAGGAATCTTGAGGTACCGCAATGTCAGGAAAGCTATCTTCGCCTCTACTCCAACAGATCTGTTCTGGTTGGTAGCAAGTCTTAATGCTGTGGACCTTACGGTATTAGATTGGGTGACACCCTTGTCACAGGACCCTACTGCCGTGTAGCCTGCCTCGCATACATAGCAACTGAGGGCTTTGTAATGTTTGCATAACGTTTGAATGTTCATAGTGTTATATATGTTCTTTGAATTTGAAAATTGCTTCATATTTGTAGACCCTTGCTGACGCAATATATCAGTTTAATATCAGTGTCTGCAGATGGAAAGAGGAAGGTGTGGTTTGTTTATAACTGAGTGCTGGTGTAGGGAGGTGGTGTCTGCTTGACCATATGTTGGCGCTGGTGGAGACCTCTGCCATCTCACCTCCGGGAGAGAAATGTTTGTCCTGCTGACCTCAAGTCTCCTCTGGTCGTAAGGATGTGCGAGTCGTGACAACCCTCAAGCGGACTGGAAAGCACAGTAGTTACACAACAGCTACCAGTTCCCCAGGTATCTTACCAGAGGAAACAGACTGGAAGATCTACCGTTCTTACCCACTTGGGTTGTATCTAACCTTGTCTCATATAGTTTAGTTAGTGAATATACTTCGACGTTTCCTCTAGATTCATCGCCTCATTTCTTCCCTGTTATCTATTTTCAGTGCTGCCGTTTTCTCATATTTCATTAATCATGCTTTGCTCTTCACTATCAGTACATCATTATCATCATCATCTTCATCACTGGATATTCGTCTAAATGAAATGGATATTTGCCACCGCTGGTTGTAGCCGTGTCCATGACGCTTCATCAGCAAACTTCGCCTGCGCCAGCTTGACGTGCGGCAACTTGGGATTGAAGTCTGTGTGTCCGGAAGTGGTGGCCACAAGTTCCCTAAACCCTCAGGCCGGGTTATTGGTTTATTACGGGGGGTGGGGGGGCATGGGACAAGGTAGGCTGAGTCAAAGAATGGAGGAAATAGGCAGGAGAGAAGAGAGGGGAAGGCAAAAGAGACTGGCAGGAAAGGAGGGATACATCAGTAAAGGAGTGTTCGCCCTCCCGTCGCCAGGGGCTGTACAAACGTCTGGGTCAGCGTCAGCATCACCAGCCCAGAGGCTCCTGATGCCACATTTCATGCCAGCGATGTAAGGCGGTGCAGCTCCGTGGCGTGTCACTACCAACTGGCGCTGCGGGCGATGGAGTGCGTGGATTTGAAAGACCTGCCTCCCCGACCAGATCTTCTGAACCAAATAATATTTGATTGCTTACGTATTGAACAATTCTCCTTCAGGGAACTCTCCTTTTACCTTTTTTGATTTGTCTATCATACCAGACAACGACGCCAGGCGCACACCACGCCTTATCGTACCAGATTATATATGATACTATCATCAGCAAAGGATTTTCAGGACTTCCAATCTGCTATCCATCCGGCAGGAGGGTGGCCTGCTCATGAATACCATGCTACTTAACGGAGATGGGGGGTTTCAACTCTTGCATTGTGGGTCTGTAAGGAATTGGTTAAAAAACAAGAACGGTTCTGGCGAGAGTGACACTCCACATCACGGAAGAGGAAGGAGGAGGTAAAAAGACGGTGGGATGGGAGTGCCAGATGACCTTAGTTACGGACGGCACAACAAAGCCACCGGCGCCCCATCAGAGGAGACGGGTCGGATGATTGGCTGGCTGGATTCCTGGAACCAGCGACAAATGGGCTCTGTCGGTAGTGTCGGTCTTAGGTGTAGACACACACACACACACACACATACACCCATACGTGTGTGTGTGTGGATAAAATTCTGGTGATATCGGGAGTCGAGTCTGCAAGGGCGCCGTGTTATTGCTCTTTAAACTTTTGTGAGCACGACTAGACGACTCCTAAAAGCACGCTGACACGACCCTTGGGTATGAGAGACTTGTCTTTGACCGGGTGAAGAGGCTAGGCCGTCGTGCCCAAGGTCCTACCGTTGAACGGGACTCCAGTGGCCCATCCAGTAGTATATCCCGTCGTAATGTTCTCGTGGAGGGAAGAGGTAGCAGTCCTATCCACTTTATAAAACTCCTGGGGCTGTGTCTGTCGTCTCCAACGCCAAGCACCCACTCGTCTCCAACTGCCAAGAAATTTATATGGTATTTAAGGAACATATCCTATATCATTTACTCTGCGGGGGATGGGGCACGTTAAAGGTTCACTATGGGTTTCGTAATGTGGATTGGTTTTAAGTGTCGTGTTTTCGTCGTTAACACCACAACTCTCACTAATCTCTTTGTTAGATCTCTCTGATCTCTCCTTCTCCATTCATCATCATCCTGTGTTCTTTGTCTCCTTCACCATGCTGAGTAGGGAATGGTAGAGGTCAGGCCGCCAGGAGGGATGAGAGTTGGATGATTCAGAGCGGAAGACGGGAGTGTGGGCTGGGAGGTGTGTGTGAGTGTGGAGCGTCCACTCTGGTGATGGGTGGTTGGGGGCCGCCGCTGCCGCTCTTCTCTTAATACTCGCACAGACCTCACCTGCCACTCCACTCCCCTCCCCCCTTCCCCTCCTAGACCATCAACTCCACTCCGCTCTCACTGCCACTCTCTTCTTCCGCTATCCCAGGCCCCATATCTCCGACCCGCTCTCACCGCCTTGCTCTCTTCCCGCTCTCTCAGGTCCTTATCGCCACGCCGGGCTCACTACCTCGCTCTCCTGCGGCCCTTATCGGCACACGTCCTTCACCTCCTTACTCTTCTCCAGCTCTCCCAGACCTCTTATCTGCACCCTTGTCTCTTTCCCCGCCTCGCTCATCTTCTCCCAGGGGTGACGTCATAAACGGAATCTGCCGAGGTAAGGTGCAGTAAACATTTCAGTTTATGCTGGGATCATTTTTCGTTTTAACTGGGTCCCCGATTGGCAGCGGTGGAGGATCGCCGTCTCGCGGCCGTGAGTCTTGTCTATAGACAGCTGCCACGTTAATGCTGGAGCTCGTATGTCATCGTCTGTGGCCGCCGCTTAATGAAGTGCCACAGGAACATGATACACGTCGAACGACATCGTCATTCGAGGGGCGATTATTTCGTCTGTCAAGTTGAAGATACAGTTGCGCGCTGAATAATAGTAGGGGACGCCTTTGTCAAGACGATTTGCCTGAAGGTAATTGGGGTCGACTTGCATTTCTTTGTGAAGAGTGTCGCCTTACGGGCCGGTGTAGATGGTGTCAACTGGCAGATGGTGGAGCCAGCTGTCGAAAGCACACGGTGAGCGCATCCTCGAATATCCATTCCGCCACATACAGTGTACCAACCATGAACAACGCCCTCCCTCAGCTACACTGGTGACCGTATTCTCATTAAGAACTCGTGCAGAACGAAGAACGCTAGACCATTTTACTGTTCTTCAAGCCATATGTTCTCACCTCGAATATTCTCGAGTCTTTACGCCGTCCTGTAACTATGGAAAAAGAAAATATGTGCGAAGGTCATAAACGTTTGTCTTTGAATTCGTCAAGAACGGCGACAGAAGGGGACGCTTGGAATAATGGAGACTGTCAAGTCATTTTACTTAAAGCGTGGGCAAGAGAGGTGCTGCGGGTACTGCAGACAGTGAGGAATAGAACGAGGGAAAAGCTGAAACAGCTGCTGCGCTCCAGGGGGAACTCCTGTCAAGTCGACGGGCTCGGCCTGTCATAGCTGGGCTGATTTTGACTTACCTCAGCCCAAGTTGGTACGCATGTACACTCGTCAACCAAATGGAGGATGATCTGCGCCTCGGCTGCCCGCACCGGGGATCGAACCTGGGCCAGGGGGTTCTTGTTTAGCCGCGCTCACCGCTGCAACACTGAAGCGCCTGTACAGCAGACATAATGGGTAGTCTATGAATAGCTTCATGGAACATTCATTTTCAATATGTAGTACCTAACCCACTTAGGCTACAGTGGCCGTGTAGCCTTTCGGGTTGCGGACACTAACAGCCAAATCTCTCAAGTGGGCCACGATGCATCATGCTGCCATAGTAAGCTGTCGGGGTGAAAGATCATCCCAGCAAACCATCGCAAGACAGACATAAAGTTAGATGCTAGTTAGGGAGGAGACGTGTTGTCATGTATAGCACCTTGTTAATCTTTTTCTTGCGTGGAAATTTTCATTGATTTTATATTCTTAAAATTTCTACGTCGGTGTCATTTTGATGACCACGCGAGGAGCGTCGAGTGTGCGTGATTGATTTAGAGGCTGGAGGCGGCATTAGTGGTGGTGGCAGTTTGGTGGGAGACTGGATTATTGCTTCGGGTTGAGGTCAGCTGCGGCCTGGCACTGCGCCCGGTGCCTGCTTGGGCCCGTGGGCCTCCCCCTCCACTGACGAGTTGACATTCCGCCAGCCCACGCTAACGACCTGCCCCTTTGGCCTCAGCGGTGCATGAGGAGGCTGAAGGATTGCAAAATTTAACTTATCGTATTTACAGCCAGCGGATGCTGGGCTACAGGCCAGTAAGGTGGCGACGGGTGGAGGGAGTTGGTGTGCGTGTCATAGTAGCTTTGAATTAGGATCGATCTCGGAATATAGTCACGTTTGTACTAATGAGTAATTAGTCTTGCTCGTTAGGGAGGCCAAGGGTGCATTGGTAAGAGTAGAGGTTGAAGTGCTACGTAGGTGAGCACCTCTGCCTAACGCCTTCCTCCGCGCTTCAGTCTTCGTCCAAGGGCGTGTCTAGTTGAGTCGGGGAGTCGGCCTGGGGCTCCGAGGGGCGGGTGGTCCTGATTTTTAATTGGGTTTGGAGGAGAGAGGCTGGTCAGGCGGGGTTAGTTGATTGAGGTAAGGGAAGGGAAGTGGTTTTGCATGGAGAGAGAGAGAGAGAGAGAGAGAGAGAGAGAGAGAGAGAGAGCCTTGTAACACAGAGTGAGGGGTTGAGGTTGTTGACGTGTACATAGCGAGCGAGATTTTTTTTTTTTCTTTCTTTTACCAATAAAGCCCAGAGTGGTGGAGCGGGCTGGCGAGAGCCGGCGGGGGCATTGTGTTAGAGAGCGGAGATGTGATGGAACTTCATTTTCAGGGGAAATGATGCGTAAGGTGGGAAGAAGCCATCTGCCATGTCAGCCTAAATTTCATCCTTGTGCTTGAGAAGTTGCCTTTGTCATTTCTTGAGTGTATATTGGACCACGTCTCCGTATCAAAGGTTGAGTGCATCGTCGACAAAATTGGAAGCATCGTCGACAAAAGTGGACAGACGTTAGAGTTAAATTTCATAAATCAAAATTAGATTTTTTTTTTTCTGGTAAGAGTGGGTGGTTTCTTCCGTTATAACTTGCTCAGTTTGCTCAGTGCGTCTTGAATAGTGACATAAGTGGCCGCCTCCTCGGGTAAAACATAGTTAGCTCTGTTCTCGGCGTTACATTACTTATGTAAGTGGCCTCTGGCGAATCATATGGCGGCAACAAGCCCTGGTGCCTTCCTGAACGCCTGGGGTCGGTAGTAGCAATGCTTCTTCCTCTGAACAACACCCTCGATGACGACCGTGATAGCTGAGTGATGTGTGTGGGTTCGTGTATGTGCCTCTTTTGGACTGGTGCAGGGGCTGTGGATGTCCTCTGAAGACGTAGTCTGTGTCTCTGGCGTTATCCCAGGGGGAGAGGGCAAGGCATCTGGATAAGTAAACTACATACTAGCAGCAGTGACGTTACGTGTCATGAAACTTTGCAGGTGGAGAGACGTACGTGGCATCAAATAGCCTACATAAACCGGCGCGACATGGCTTCAAGATGTGGGAGGCCATGCCTTCATCAGTCGCTGGATTTTACGTTAAAGTTGTAAAGGCACCGATGAACAAGCAGAATGCTGGTGTGATATTCACACACCCTGCAAAGGTCTGTTTGACCAGGTCATCATGACACACAAAGTGCGTCTAATGGGGAACAGCTCGGGAACTGGGAAGCTTGGTGCTCGACTTGGTCAGCAGTAGTTAACAACGCGATATTGTCTGCCGGACATTTTTTTTTTTCCCCACACAGTAAACTCGGGGCAGCAGCAGCTCAGACAAGTGCCCACAGACGACATCATTGCACGACAGAAAATATCAGAAAGTATAAACTACCATTACGCCGACGAAGACTCGCCGAACAAGTCATTCTTGTGATTTAGGGAACAGATAAGAGGAGTTTACTGAGCTGGAAAAGATAAGAGAATTTTGTCACATAAGCTATTGCTCCATGCACCGGGAACGCCCTATATGGATTCATTGATTACATCAGCTGGCGAGTTAGCTGACGCCGCCGATCTGATTGCTGCATAGGTTGAAGTCGGTGAGGTGTGGGGAGAGCGGCAGAGATCAGGTGAGGTACAATCCACGAACGTAACAAGAGCGTGAATCACAGAGGGCCGTCTGAACACGAGGAGGAGTGTCTTCCTCGGATTTTCCAGGATCAAAGTGAAGTTACTGATGGGATTTTTTTTGTTTAATCCGGCCGGTGCTAAAACTCCTCCTCCAGACTGATGGCAGCTCTCTCAGGAATGGTCAGGTTAATCCATCACCCTTGGGGGCAGATTCAGAGCGTGTGCTTAGAGTCCGCAGTACTCAAACCTTGATGAAGAAGATACGACAGTATTTTCTTGCAAGCATCATCTCAGCCAGACTGTGGCGGGTGGCGAGGATACCTTGTTAGTGCTATTTTCTCTTTCATAGTGTGTAAAGTCACTGGACATAAGGTAACGCGATACTCATCTAGATACTTCCTTCCAAAGCTAGTATGTTAATACTGTAGGCGATCTTGGCGATGCTGTGGATCTGAAAGGCGGTGTAAGGAAGTGAAGACGCCAGTCAAACACATACAGGAAGTCTTACTTTTCGACAGAAATGGATAAAAATTATTGCACAGTCCGAAGAACAAGGCCGATTTGCTTACTTATATTGCGTGTTCACTCTTCAGCGATGCATCTACCCCGCCGATGGATATTACCATTATTTAAGGAGACGTGACCTAAGCCAGAGGACCTGCTGGTGTTGCTCTTTATAAAGCTGCCTGCTGTGTATAAGACGTATTGTATAGTGAGTGCACAAGGGTCGTTGCTGACTCTTCATTTGTATTTAACGTTGGAAACAAGTACGTGAGCTGTTGTCCATGCCTCATTGACAAACAGTAACGCCTAACCTCTCATGAAGACACCAGGTCATTACCTTCCGTTGCTTCTCGTCATGGGTGACTGAGGTCGTAAGCTGCCCATTCTGGCGGGTAAAGGAAAAGGTAGAAAATGTGGCTTTTCATATCATCTCACGGGTCTCCTGTGATGCAGAACGACTGGTCCTCTCGCTTTGGAAATGCCAAGAATGAAGGTTAATAACAAGTTTTGCATTGCCCTTCATGCCGTAGTGCTGTAGTTAGTAATCATCTTAACACCAGACGCCTTTGCTTCATCCAAATCACACGTTAGGATGTTACCATCCACAGGTTATGCACAGCAATTCCACGCGATGCGAACACCGTAAAAGGAACAGATCTGTGCAGACGAGACCACCTGTTTAAAACAGCCCTTCGTCACTCGAGAGTCTTGGCTCGCGACTCCCCGAGTGGGGGAACTTGACCATGATTTGTTTGCCGGCGGAAGCTAATTCAAACAGAGGGAAAGGATTGTATTTTTGTGCCCAAAGATTTTATCTTTGTTTTCGGACTCTCTGATTGAATTGATTTGTCTCTCATACCTGACAAGAATATCAAATTTTCCAACAATTTACTTCCTGAACCAACAGGGGAACCTCTCCTTAGAAAGTGGGAATTGTTTTTGTTAGAGTGAGCCTCCGCGAACGTAGTTGGATGTTTATTAACTCTACTGACTTTCTGTGTGTAGTGATGGTGGTATGGGAAGCATGTGGCTCTGATGCGGGGCTGCCTTTGTTGTGCCGAGTGCACTGTTGTTATTGGAGAGGGTGGTTGTGTTGCTGATATGCGATCGTGTTGCTGTGGTGGTGTAGGTGGTGTTAGGGTTGTGATATTGGGTTGTTGGGGGCTGCGATACGTACGATGCTGCAGATCCAGTGTGGGGGTTGTAGTAATGGTGTCGGAAGCGCCGCGGTTTTGATATCGAAGTTCATTTCATGTTGTCGGAGGCCTCTGTCTCTGTTGTGGTGTAGGTGCGTGTTGATCTGAGGCGGGGGTGTCCTAATGACGATGTAGGAAGGTGACTTGAACAGAGCGTGTTTGTGTCGTTACTGCAGCGTAGGAGTGTTGGTTCTGCTGTAGAAGTGCCCGAGCGTAGCCATGGGAATACTCAGCGGGACAGTTTGTGTTGGGTCTGGTCACAGGACCTCATCTTGACTGGGCATACAGCTGGGGCTGCTGACGGCCTGGCCCCGCTTGTGGACTTGCCGCGTCTGGGTAAGATTTCCACCCAAGTCTTAGATCTGACTCACCCGCGTCACGTCTGGCTATGAGATTCTGTCTTCCGAGTGAAATTCCTGGGGCGCTCACCTGCTCACCTGCTTCTTTAGGAACTGTACTTTTGAAAGTTAATAGAAATGGATGTATTTTTTTAAAGATTTGGCTTATTTTTCCTGAGAGAATATTCATATAATTTGCCTCCCCTTCTAGAGTCTTGCATTAATTTAACTATCTGATGTTGCTGTCTTTTCATATTCATTTTTTTTCTTCTGATTTTTCTTCTTAAGTTTAGATTGTAGGGATTTGGGGGTATTGAGATCTTTTTAGGAATGGGTAGTCCTCTAGATAGTTTTATTCGGGCAACATTCTTATACTCCAGCCACAAAACTAGACGTAATGTAAGCTACATAGAGTTCTTCATATACGGTGGACGCGCCTTTGTTATGAACTTTTCTTAAATCATGGCAGTATGACTTGACTTCTTTTTCAGAATTTGTTCTCACTTTTGTTCATCTGTAAAAGTGTGAGGAGTTCGAGTCGTGTTCTGGCGTCCTCATCGTCTGGGGCGTCTCTCGTCGCTGTCTGAAACATTTAACGCAGCGCATCTCTTGAGGGTCGTCGGGACCTGTTCAACGTAGCCACACCTGTGGTTATGTAAACGACCAGTTCATATATATATGTTTTTTTTCAAATATTAATGTTAAAAATTTGTTTTTTTCTTAACCGTTCTTGAGGTAAGCGGTGTTTCACTTTGTACTGATGAGAGAGAGAGAGAGAGAGAGAGAGAGAGAGAGAGAGAGAGAGAGAGAGAGCACGGCGCTCTGCAGGTAGGTAAGTACACTGGGGCTCTTGATCACAGCTATCGCTCCCAACCTACTTAACATACAAATTGATTTCGTAATACTCCAAGTTCAATGAACTTATAGCATTTTCAGCGTCCGTATTAGAGGAAAATTAAATTGCTCTCTCCTTTTCTTTTCGTTCCTACCTCCCTCCTTCCCTTGAAGGTATGATGAGTTTACGGTCGTATCCCAGCTTCCCTTTTTTTTTTCTTCTTTCTTTTATTACATCAGAGGCAAATGGTGTTGCTAGTGCCGGTGAGGCCCGTGATCAAAGCCCTCCGGCAGTTGGATGATCGTGGCGTGTTTTCCTCCTCCCAAGACTCCGATAATCTAATTTCCTCTAAAGTGGTCGTATAGTGTGGCAGAGTTTTCTCTCCCTTTTGTCCTCCGGCTTTTAAAAACCCTTAAGTGAAAACGGTACGACCCAAGGTTGAGGTGGAAGGCGAACCATCATGGCGTTGCAGGGATTATGGGTTAAGGATCACAGTGTTACACAGGGTCGTAACGAGGTGTTTTGTGGGTTTAGATTTATAGATCACAGTGTTACACACAGGGTCGTATACCATGGTGTCTCGAGGGGTTACGGTCTCGGATCACAGTGCTGCACACGAGTTGCAGTGGATAGTCCTTACAAAAAATTGTGTGAGTGTATAATGTTCATTGCCTTTGCAGTGTTAGACAGCAGCCGCTCTCTTGCCGCGTGGAGAATTGATCCCCTTGACTTTACTGTGTTGTTGGGGCTCAGACCATCTGTGAACTATCTCGACGGGCTGTGTGTGTGTGTATGTGTGTAATGAGCTAGTTGCAAATACCTATTTGAATTGCACGGGGAGGGAGTTTTACTCTCGAGTGGCCCCGTCTCCAGAATATTTTCTGCTTCGTGCAGCAGCTTAGAATTATATATGCTGTCTGCATTAACTGTGTCCTCAGTCATTCTTTTCCATTCATTCACCACTCTTTTGCTATAAAAGTACTTCTTTACAACTTTTAAAGAAGATTTTCTTGCTCGATTTTATGTCATATCCTGTGGTTGCTCTGTCCCTACATCTCTCGGAGAACTGTTCACTGTCTCTGTCATCAACTTGTTTTAAAAGAGTTACAAGTTGTAATCGGGTCATTTCTTGAGTCATTCACATATGATAAGAGATCTCTGCGGCACTCCGCTGGTAACCTCATCTGGTGACCTCCATACTCCTGCTAGGTGTTCAAAGTTATTAATCATCTTCCCCTGCGGTACAGCGTCAACTGCTTTCTGGCGGTCCAGATGTAAAGAATCCAGCCAGCCTTTTCATTTGTCCGGTATTGAGCCGAGTCTCTCGTAGAAATCCAAGAGGTTTTTTAAAGTATAACATTCATCCCCTGAAACTAAGTTGTCTCTCAACAAGGTAATGTCTTCTATGCAGGAAGCCATCTAGGCGCCTTCTGCTTATCTTTTTCCAATACCTTTTTACACACCACACTCGTCAGTGAGAACGGTCTGTAGTTTATAGCTTCTTCTCGTATAATTGCTTGTAGTCGTGGTCGAAGCATATATAGAAGAAAATCTTCCTCTATCAGAAATGAATTCTATTTCAACAAGATGGAGTACAGAGGACTTCCTCTGTCTCCGGGAAGCTGGAGGCGGACTGTCAGCCCCGGGTGGAGACCTGCTCTAGATTCTCTAAGAGGCTGCCTCATCACAGCCTGTGGTCGGGCTTTTAAAAGGGTTGGTGCCGAGAGCATCGGGCGATATCTGTGACTCGTTATGGTTAAGTCAGCAAACTTAAGGGTGAGCGAACTTGGAAGAAGTAGCTCATCTTGTATGTCAAGAGGCCAAATGGCGGCTGGAGTGCTCTACGCCCGTTCTGTTTAGAATTCTAAATCAGTAAGTTTGGTGATAAGCGAAATATTAAGCGCTCAGCTTCTCGTGAATAGTGTAGAGAGTGTATAACTTCCATGAAGAATGTTGTGTAATGTTTAGGGTGGTCTCCGCTGCCAGGCTTCGTCCTGCATCGAGCGTAGCACAAGTCGTTTAAAATTGCTGACTCTCGCAGTTCTCTTATCTGTCGCTAATGTACTCGTCTGGATTGAACAGTATACCCGGTCTCCTGTCTTATATAAAGGTATATTTGAAGGTAAAATCGCACTGCCGTCACTGACTAGTGTGATTTTCATTTCTAAAGGTATATATATATATATATATATATATATATATATATATATATATATATATGTGTGTGTGTGTGTG